>PVIY010037004.1:0-24986 GCA_004026745.1 Myrmecophaga tridactyla
TGATCATGACCTAATCCTATGAAATGTCCTCATTGCAACAGACAGACCAGTGCTTGCCCAATCAGATAAACAGGTACCACAACTTGGCCAAGTTGACATGTGTCCCCAACCATGACAAGGATGTTAGAATAGACATGCAAAATCTCATCAAAAATCAAATCAATGAGTTGAGGAAGGATATAAAGAAAACATTGGATGAACATAAAGAAAGAACTCAAAAGTCTGAAAAAACAAATCACAGAACTTGTGGGAATGAAAGACAATAGAAGAGATGAAAAAATGGAAACCTACAACAATAGACATGAAGGGGCAGAAGAAAGGATTAGTGAACTAGAGAAAGGGACATCTGAAATCCTATACACAAAAGATAATATAGGGAAACGAATGGAAAAATATAAGTGAGGTTTCAAGGAATTGAATCACCACATGAAGCACATAAATATATGTGTTATGAGTGTCCCAGAAGGAGAAGAGAAGGGTAAAGAGCAGAAAGACCAATGGAGGATATAATCACTGGAAAGTTCTCATCTCTTATGAAAGACATAAAATTATAGATCCAATAAGTACAGCATACCCCAAAAAGAATAGATCCAAATCAACCTACTCCAAGACACTTATTACCAAGATTGTCAAATGTCAAAGAACAAAGAGAGAATCTTGAAAGCAGCACAAGAAAAGCAATCCATCTCATACAAGGGAAGCTCGATAAGACTGTGCAGATTTCTCAACAGTAACCATGGTGGCAAGAAGGCAGTGGTATATTATATTTAAGATTTTGAAAGAGCAAAACTGCTAACCAAGAATTCTATATCCATAAAAATGTCCTTCAAAAAAGAGGGGGAGGTTAAAATATTTTCAGACAAGCAGTCACTGAGAAAATTTGTGACTAAGTGACTGGCTCTATGACAAATACTAAAGGGGGCACTACAGCCAGATAGGAAAAGACAGGAGAGAGAGGACTTGGCAAGAGTGCAGAAATGAAGATTATCAGTAAAGGTAAAAAGAGAAAAAAGAATAGATAAGGCAGCTAATTCAGTAGGCTAAGCCCTCAATCTTGGGGTTTGCCCCTATGAAACTTATTCCTGTGAAGGAGAAGCCAAGCCTACTTACAGTTATGCCTAAGAGTCATGCCCAGATAACCTCTTTTGTTGCTCAGATGTGGCCTCTCTCTCTCTAGGCCAAATTGGCATGTGAACTCATTGCCCTCCCCACTATGTGAGACATGACTTCCAAAGGTGTAAATCTCCCTGGCACCATGGGACAGGAGTCCTGAGATGAGCTGGGACCTGGCATCATGGAATCAAGAAACCTCTTGACCAAAAGGGGGAACAAAGAAGTGAGACAAAGTAAAGTTTCAGTGGCTGAGAGATTTTAAACAGTTGAGAGGTTATCCTGGAGGCTATTATGTATTATATAGATAGCCCTTTTTAGTTTGTGTTGTATTGGAGTGACTGGAGGGAAGTTTCTGAAACTATTGAACTGTGTTACAGTAGCCTGGGGATTCTTGAAGATGGTTGTATAACTAAATAGATTTTACAATGTGACCATCTGATGTGAAAACCTTGTGTCTGATGCTCCTTTTACCCAGGTTATAGGCAGATGAGTAAAAACAAAGACAAAAAAATATATATAATATGGGGGGGTATTAAAGGTAAAAAAAAATAGTCAATGAGAGGGTGGAGTAAAGCGTAAGGGGTAGGAGATATATGAGTTTTTTTTTCTTTTTCCTTTTTCGTTCTTTTTCTGGAATGATGCAAATGTTCTAAAAACGATCATGGCGATGAACACACAGCTAAGTGATGACATTGTGAACCCTTGATTATATATTATTTTATGGAGTGCATTTGTGTGAAGATTTCTCAATAAAAATATTTTTAAAATAAATAAATCAAGACAGAGCCCTTACACTTTTCACAATAGCTAACAAAATGGATCATAGACTTAATTTGAAACTATAAAACATCTAAAAAAAACATAGTTGACAATTTAGATAACCTTTCATTTGCCAAAAACCAAAAAAAAAAAAAACCCCTGGTAACCAAAAAAACTTTTTTTTTTAAGATACAACACTAAAGCACAATCCATGAAAGAAAAATTTGATAGGTTCAACATTATTGGAATTAAAAATTTCCACTCTGAATGGGAGAAAATATTTGCAAAATAAATAACTAAGAATGGACTTATACCCAAAATATATGAAGACCTCTTAAAATTCATCACTTTGAAAACAAGCAACGCAACTAAAAATTGGGCAAAAGATCTGAACAAACACTGTACAGATAGAGACATCACCATGAACTCTTGTTTAGCTTAATACAGGTATAGAAGGCTACATATAAGAACATCGATAGATAGATATAGAGATAAAGAAATATGTGCATATGTAAGGCTTTGCATACTCACTTATACTGCTTTACTCTGCCAGATGAAAGTGCATAAAGCAATAATATATCAATAACAAAGAGCATACTTTGGTTTCCAACAACAATCTCCAATAAAAGGTATCATGGCTCCTGGGACATATGGCTAATTCTAGGACTCAGGCAGAAAATATATAAGATGAACCTGGAATATCTTATAATACCAAAAAATAAAAAAAATTTCACCCAGAAACAAAATCCTACAGTGATGGGCTTATGTGAAAGGGACATTAGAGCAATTGGAAGAGTTTTCAATGACCAAAGCTGGAAAGTTTGAACAACAAACTAGAGTAGAATTTCACTGTAATCCAAGGTATAAAATTAATATCTATTAGTCCATACATATTTAAATAAAGTATTGAATAAATCAATAAATGGAGAAGAGGCAACTCTCCCTCAAAGAAGAACACAAAATAATTTATGAAGAACCTTTTCTTTAAAGGGGTAGAAACATAAATCCTCACTACTTGAGTATGGGTCAGATTTACTGATTTCCTTCCAATGATTACAGTATGAAAAGAAGGAATAAAAGTATAACTTTACGGTAGAAGAGCCTGACCAACACTTTCTCAGTTAAACTGATTAAATTCAATATCAACAGTGAAAGTCCTGTTGGTAATATGTACCTTGATATGGTGTGGTAAAACTGTACTTTACTTATTTTCCCTCCCGAAACCCACAACCTCAGTCTAATCACAAGAAAAATCATTAGAAAAATCCCAGTTGTGGGACATTCTTCAAAATACCTGACCAGTACTTCTCAAAACTCTCAAGGTCATCGAAAGCAAGGAAAATCCTAGATATTGTCACAGCCAACAGGAGCTTAAACAGCCATGACATGTAAATGCAATCTATCTTGGAAGGGGCCCTGGAACATAAAAAAACAGATAAAATCCAAGGAAATCTGAATAAGCTATGGATTTAAATAATTATAGTATATTAATATCCGTTCAGTAATTGTAACATATATATCATGCTCATATATGATATCAGTATTAGTGGCACCTTTGTGAGGGGATTTATGGGAAATCTCTTAACTACCTTCTCAATTTTTTCTGTAAATTTAAAACTATTCTAAAAAAATACAGTTTAACAAAAATGAAGAAAACGTTATAATAAAAACAAATAAATAGTTCAACTGAGTAATCCATTCAGCTCTGAAAAAATCATGAGAGACATTTTAATCATACTTTGTCACTTACATCTTTGTAATCCAACCGTCTTTAATATTTTTCATAAGGATGCATAAACTTTTGAATATGATTGAAATACTCACCTCTTTGTAGCTGCAGGTTAATCTTCATTTAAGAAATATACCATGTAAACTTGCTATCTATCTTCATGTTATGACAACAGGAAGACCATGAGCTTCTTGACAGAAGTGTATTGGAATTCAGAGTTGACACACTGGAATCAGGTCACCTTATTTTCAATCCCTGCCTCATTACTTATTTCTGGGACTCTTTCCTCTCTACATCTCAGTTTCCTTATAAAGTGTGCAAAATAATAGAATCTAATCTATAAGATAGTTGAGAGAATTATTGGAACTAATTCATATAATAAGTGTAAACTAGTGCCTTAGAACATGGTGCTAGAAAATTTTACCTACATTATAATTGAAAGTAAAGATCTTATTTCAAGCATCTGCAATATTAGTGCCTACAATGTCTGGAGCACGGTAGGTGTTGAGTCTATGTTGCTTGAAAGACTAATACATCATAGAGTGGAAAATGCATATTAAATTCTAACACACTCATAGAAGAGGTGTCATGTGCAAAGCACAGATCCTTAACTAAGGAAAGATATTTTATACTTTTCTTGATGAGTATCTAAAGTATTCTTGACCCTTGACTGATTTTTGCCTCTGATTAATTCTACATAGCAGTTCAACTAAAAGAGCCACAGACAACCTCTCTGGAAATTATATGGATGGTGACATTTATGTAAATCCAACTAAATTAAAAAATTTAAGATGATTTATTGGACACAGTTTAGATTTTTTTACCTTAAAAATTAAATATATAACATCCTAAAATATTTGGACATTAAATATCCTTACCTGACCTTAAATACTGAATTATCTTTATCACCTTTCTAGAAAAAGTATCATTTTTACAATTAAAATGTCATGAGTTTATATGATTGTAAGTAAACCTAATTACCTTGAATAATTACTAGGAGACCTAACCACCTGAATAAATTGATCAAATAATTGATTATCTCTAGGAGAATAAATGGATATAAATTTTTTGGATAAGAGTGGTAATTTTATCCAGGGGCACTAAACACCTACTCTCTGTTATTGAGCTTTTTATTACCCACTAACAACACATCTGGTTAATCCATCTGGTGCCAGGCCACTGAAAAGCCTTCAAGTTCATTGACATGAGTGGCTCCCAAATGTTTTACATCCAGATAAATGAGGTCTGCTGTCTTTATCTCTACTGTTTTTTAATTGACAGCTAGAGAACTACATGATATCCAAATTCTCAGATCAGCTGGAAAGTTTTCTTTTTAAGCTAACTTCTTTTTGAATTAAAAAAAACAATAAATAAAATAAATTTTATAGTCTGCCTAAGATATTTGGTGAATGAAAGCATTAAACCCAGATTTGTATTTTGAAATTGGACACTATATCTGGGTGTCCAAGGAAAAGACTAATACTTCACCTGGTGTAACATAGGCCAATTAGAAATGGAAGTTGAAGAAATAGCGAGGGATGAGATTGAGGAAGGGGTTGGTCCTTATTTTCTGGACAGGACACCAGAAGGCAGAGGGGCAAAGGAAATTATTATAGTATGATTAAATTATGTGCTCGTAAATGATCCAATGTAATAGTAGGTGAGAAAGAAAAGTAGTGCTTCAGTTATAAAAGATGTTCAAATCATGTGAATCATATAATGAAAACCTTGTTCCTCAAAATCAGTTTAACCTTAGCTAGCCATATTCTGGAAGTAATATGGGGTAAGAATGATGACAAGAATTTCACCTTCTAATGGATGAGAATATATAATATGTCAAGAATAAAGCCAAGAAGAAGATAAATCCAAAAAGATAAATCTGTGTACTGTTTTGAAGCTGTTATGTATCCCACACAAAGCTATGTTCCTCTAATCCATTCCTGTGAGGACAGACCTGCTGTGGGTGGAACATTTTGATTAGGTTGTTTCAATTGAGGTGTCACCCACCCAAACGTGGTAGGTCTTAATCCTTTGCTGGAGCCCTTTATGAGAGGAGTAAAGGCAGAAACACCCAGACAGTTTAGAGAGAGAAGTGTCCCTGGAGAAGCAAACAAGGACCCACAGAAGCTGAAAGAGCCAGTGAAGCCAGGACCTGGAAACAGAAAACTCAGGAGACAATAACCAGCAGATACCGCCCCCCCATCACTACCACCATGTGCCTTGCTATCTGACAGAGGAACCCCAGATGCCAACGGCCTGTCTTCAGAGAAGGTATCCTCTTATTAATACTTTAATTGGGACATTTTCATGGCCTTCGAACTGTAAATTTGTAAACTAATAAATCCCCCTAGTAAAAGCCAACCCATTTCTGATAAAGCTGCATTCTGGCAGCTTTAGCAAATTGAAACAATCTGGAACTAGAGGAAATCTCTTCACTTGAGAAGAGGAAAAAACAGAAATCCAATCTAGTATACTATAAACTGAGTACACTTGACAAAGTACAGAAGTCTGCTCTCATAAAAGGAAAAGTTCAGTTTACTAGAAAAAAACATCCTTTATAGCAGAAAGCTCATAACAAATAGGAATGCATTCCCCTCAACTAAATTTTAGGAATGATGAAATCTGTATAAGAAAATACTATAATTTTCTTTATAAAGCCATCTAAAGGAAAATTTGAAATCATGAATGCTATTCCCATTAAGTTAAAAATATCATAGAAAAATATGCATTAATTTTGAAATCTCACCTTTAAAAACTGTCATCACTAACTTTATTGGATATAAATAACTTTATTCCAGTTAAGAGTCTGTTGCCAAAATTAAGGGTTATCACTTCTCTTATAAAAATAAGTTCTGAATTAATGTTTCATTGAGACTATTTTGAACCCAGACTACTTCTTTTATCCTTTTGCAATTTTTTTGGTTTGGTGTCTGTCTTCTCTTTTATATGATAACTACTTCTTTTCTAGTCCCACAATTTATTTTTATGCAGAAAGGAGGGAGAAGGACCAAAATCCTTCCAGTCAAAATTTTAGCTTTATTATTCATGAATGAATAATCTGTGTCTATGCCCTTTTGCATATATCTACTTGGCCCAAACTGGGCATCATGACAATAGTTCTTGTTTGCTAGCTGCTGTAATGCAATATACCAGAAACAGAATGACTTTTAAAAAGGGAAATTTAATAAGTTGTAAGTTAACTGTTTTTAGGCCATGGAAATGTCCCAATTAATGCAAGTCAATAGAAATGTCCAATCTAAGGCATCCAGGGAAAGATACCTTGATTCATGAAGGCCAATAAAGTTCAGGGTTTTTCTCACAAGTGGAAAGGCACATGGTGAACACAGTGTCATCTGCTACCTTCCTCTCTCAGTCTCATGAAGCTCCCCCAGGAATGTTCTCCTTTATCTCCAAATGTCGCTGGCTGGTGGACTCTGTGGTTCCCTCAGCCTTGTGGCTCTGCTCTGCTCTGCTGTGGCTTTCTTGTCCTTGTCTTTTATAGGATTCCAGTAAACTCATCAAGACCCACCTTGAATGGGTGGAGACAGTCTTCATCCAATCAAGTTTAATACCCACACTTGATGGAGACACATCTCCATGGAAATCAGCTAATTTAAGTTTCCAACATACAGTGCTGAATAAGGATTAGAAGAAACCACTGCTCCCACAAGGTTGATTAGGATTAAAACATGGCTTTTGTAGGGTACATAAATCTTTTCAAACAGGCACAGCAACTGTCAGCAATTTGGTATTATGGATTAGACTGTGCAACACAATACATATGTTGAAGTCCTACTCACCAATACCTTGGAATTTGATCTTACTTGGAAATAGGGTTATTATAGATGGAATTAAGGATGTTAAGTGAGGTCATACTGGAGAAGAGTGGGCCCTTAATCCAATATGACTGATGTTCCTTATAAGAGGAATTTGGGGCACAGAGAGGCTGAGGGGAGAATGCCATGGATTGCCATGAAGCCAGAGGAAGCATGGAACAGACTCCATCATGCACACCTCAAATGAAGCATGGTCCTGCTGACACCTTGAATTCAGACCTCTTACCTCCAAAACTGTGAGCCGATATTTTTTTCTTATTTTAAGTTACCCAAATTTGTGATACTTTGTTACAGCAGCCCTAGAAAACCAAGACATCTGACGGTCACTGATTGGAAGAGTAGATGGAGGCAGTTGTAAATAAAATTCTAACATAGGCTTTAAGACTCTCACATCCTGCCATACAAACCCTGTATAAACTCCTCCCAGTATGGGTTGAATCTGTGAATATCACGTGATAGTTATTCTCTTGATTTTTTTTTTTCCTGTGAGAATCTACAGTAGCAGCATGCAGAGCTATTCTCCTGCTGGCTTTGAAGGTATAAGTTACAATGTCAGGAGAACACCTGAAGACAGCTATGGAGTTAAGAGTGACCCCAAACAAAGCCAACAATAAACTGAGAAACTCAAATTATAACCAAGTGAGTTGTTTCAACAAACTGATTGAGCTTGGAAATGGATCCTGAGCCCTGGGTGAGAATGCAGTCTGTCCAGGACCTTGATTTCAGCCTTGTGAACCCTGAGAAGATAACTCATCTAGACTGACTTATAGAAACATGGGATAATAAAGGGTTGTTGTTTAAACTGCTAAGTGTGTTATGAAACAGCAGATTTCTAATGCAGGAATTGAGTAAATGGAGACATTGTTTCACCAAATGAAATTGCTTTTTCAGAAAGAGAAAAGAATAGATACTGGGAATAAAATACCTGTGTCTTTAAAATGTTTTGGTCATCTCATTGGTCAAATAACTAGAAAGTTTTGAAATTTCCTTTCATTTTTAAATAGTTACTAATGTCTGACACTGTGCTATGTTTTGCTCTTCATTTTTTTCTAGTGTATCCTATTCTTCTTCCAAAATTTTACTATAGCACACCTTGGATTTTATTTAATGCCATGATATTTTCCATTTCTCCTAATTGTTTGGCTCCATTTGCCTGTTTTCCAAATGGAAATAATTTCAAGTAATGTAGTGAGTTGGATGGATGGACAGATGAATGGAAGAATGGATAATTGGTGATTAATGAAACAAATATACTTATGCTGTAGACTTATGATAAAATAGCTAAGCCCAAAGTTAATCACATGGGTAGATAGGTTCAGCATAAGGAATATTATAAGGGATTAGACAGCTTTGTTCATATTATAGCTTTTTTCATAATTTCAATAATAATATACAGGAATGATTGGTATAAAACAGCTTTAGAAGAAGCTTTGAGCTACCGTTGTTCTCTCCTTATGAACTTCAGTGGGCAAGCTATTGGCACTGAAGCCAAATGGGAATGTCTGCACCTCTTAAGGAGAAATGCAGTTGGAATTCATGTAGGGGGTGATGTAGGGCACCACCAATTTAATTAGTTTAACCACTTGAGTCCTGCTGAATGCGCCTAGTATGTGGGGTTAATCACCTGTCAGTGGGAAAGCATAAGACACATGTGAAGGTAGAGCCCTCTCAGCCAGTGGGAGAGAGCCTGAGCTGTGCGTGCTGGGTAGCAGAGCCAGTGAAGCATTCAGCCATTGAATTCCTGGTTATTTAAATGACTCAGATACTACTCTGGACAAATTAGCTATGCAAACTTCTTTTGCTAACTTTCTTTAAATGAATGCATTATTTCATGGGTCCCCCCAATCCCCCAGATTTCTGAATTTTAATTTCTTCATTTTTCTTATAAGAAAAAAAGGGATCCTTGTTGACCCCTGGAGGGATATTAATTACTACCTGTTAACTGACATTTAATTTCTCCATATCACCAAATAAAGGATAATACATTTTTTAAAGTATGGAAACTACTGGAATTCCAAAGCATTTGCTCAAGCCTGTCTTACAAGATACCAGTTTTGGCAAATATGAGAGTTTCCTTATGTTCCAAAAATCATGTCATTAAAAATTTTATGGTTAATCAGACAGTCTCTTAATAATAATTTATGGCTACTTATGCCCATGAGACTAATAACCATAAAGCTGACCAACTTCCGAGCAGTTGTTGGATATAAATACTAACACAGAGAGGCAAACGTTGAGAAATTAATCAGAGAAAATCACTCATTCTGGAATAGGTAAAAATTTTATAACTAAATGTGTATCATCCTTAATATGAATATGAAATAATTAGTATACTTGAGAGCTTGAGGGAAATCTTGAAAATCTTCATTGGCACTGGGGTATAGATTCTGTCAACCTTCACTTGTGACAAAGTATTGGGTTTCATTTCTGAATAATTGTGTCAAAGATAGAGCACTAATTGGAAATAAAGCTTGTGACGATAAGTGTCAGACTCAAGTAACCTTCATTTCAGCTCATAATAAAGAAAGGCTATTGACTATAATTAGATAGAAGGATTGTATTTACTGAATATGATATAGTACCCTCCGAATATTTCTCATTTTGTCATACAAAGAGAGTAAAGGTTTTATAGCTAAATGATGAACTTTTGCACTTGAAATCAGGATTGGTTCAGGTTTATTTTCCAATATGAATGTATGTACATATGTATCTATCTATCAATAATCTATCTATCTAATTTATCAACTGTAGATATTAAATCTAATTATCAACACTTCCTATGATTTCTCCCTCTATGTACTTCCTTTTCTCCGTGAAGTTATGTGGCATCCTGTGATTGACTGTGGACAAAACAATGTGAACAGAAGTAAGTTGTGTCACTTTTGAAAGAAAGTATGTAATTGCTGGTACTTTGTTTTTCCACCCTCCTTTCCCTGCTACTTCACCTGGACAGGTCATATATTATAGTCAATTTAGTTACAGGATGGTAGAACTTCCATCAGCTGGATCACTGACTTACCACTGAGAAAGCTGTTGCCCTGGACATTTTCCAAGTCCACAAAGACTTTAAGTTACTGAAAAATAAACCTTGTTTTTGTCATATCACTAAAATTTTGGACTTTGTGAGTGTGTGTTACTATACCCTGCCTTTCCTAGTCTGACTGATATCTTCCTAATTGTATGAAGCTTTTAATTCTGTTGGGGGGAAAAAAAACCCTAATATATTGTTTACACAAAATTGGAAATTTTATTAGGGAATTGCCAAAGCCCAATTGTATCTTGATTAATTCTAAACCGAATAAAACACAGCTTCTATTTATTTTCATTATTTAGAGCTGTATACACTGCCAATATTTAAATATGGGATCTTACCTCCATACCATCACTGAAATGTTAACCTCTTCTGAGTGTGACAGAAAATAGTAATGCTTTCGAGCCATCCTTTGCAACTTAGCTGGACTCTCTAAGCTGATGTGTTTAAACCTAATCTTCTGTATTTGGCTAAAGAATATTTTTATCACATCTGTTTCACAGAGATTGTTCACTAGAAAACTTTAATTTCCTCAATTATGCATTCATTTTTTCTTCAGCAGTATTTTACTGAGCACCTAGTGCACAATAGGATCTGTTTATGACTCTAAGAATACAGTAAAGATTGACCAAGTATCAAACTTCATGTGCTTATGTGGGAATTTCGTCTTGGCATACCAAAGCTATGCCAAGCCATCAGAACTTTCTGTAAGCTCCCATAAATGGAATGCCCCTTTTAAGTCACCGTGTTTAGGCACCATGTCATCATCTATCTTCCTTACTTGTCCATTAAAACAATGATCTTTCTATCCCATTCCTTCTTTACGCACGGAATACAAGTATTGTAGATATGTAGGCCATCTACTGGTGGGCTGGCCTTGTAATCAGGAGGAGTAGACATTGCAGTCATTTACCACCAATCACCTGGGTAGAACTGAAATTATACTTTAAGGACTTATTATACTTCTAAGAGTCAACATTACTCTGTTTATCCAGAGTCATGTCCTGACATTCTCCTCCTTGAATTCCATTCTATTATATTATCAAACTCTTTGTGGTCTCCCATAGACACAACTTTCCATTTTCATTTGTCTGCATGCAAATTGCTATTCCTTTTTCTATAACACTTCTTATCCTTTTATTATCTTGACTTTCAATTCTTAGCTTGAATCTTCTCTCCAAGGAGAGCTTTGCCTGAACAACCAGGTAGGACTAAGTGTCCTTTTCTATGCTGCCATTACCCTCTGCGCATACCTTTAACACAATGTAATCATATATTCAAAATTACCTATTTAACAGCTTGTTTGTCCTTACTAGATTATAAACATCTTGGGAATAGTAATTTTCAACAAGAAAAAGAATGTCCAGACAAAATTGCAATGCAATAAATATTTTGAACTATTGCTTGATAAAAGCCTTTGCTGTTTTAGAGATAAAATATCCTCTTGGTGCAATAAAATACAAAGACATGGTTAGTAATTTGTATCTAGAAATTCTAATATACACAAAAGCACACCTTCACTTTTAATAAATTCTGGTGTCCTTCAGAACATGCTGTAATTGCAGTGGAGAGGATACCTATTGCATTTAGAAGATCTGAGGTTTGCACGCTATCTCTCTTCTTATAATTGAATACTTTGAGAAAATCATTTACTTCAACTTACACTTCTGTAAAATAGAAATAATAGTATTTGACTTGCAAAGTAGGCAGAATTAAATGTGAAAATATATGTGAATCATATTTCACATTTGTACTTTTCTTAAAATTCATAAGAAAGTATACTTTCAAAGAAAACCAGAAAATAAGATATTATGTAATTTTAATGTTATACCCATCCAGAAAATTCCTGGTTCCAACAAATCTACCTCAACTACTTAAATTCCTACAGCTAATATATTCTATCATTTATAAAGTTTTATATGTATCCATTTATGTAAATTTAAAGGCTCTCCCATCTAATGCCCACAGTGAACCTTTTAGGTAGTCAGTAGCAATATCATTACCTGTTTAAAATATAAATTCTTCTTCTATTTGGGTTGAAATCTTATACAAATTTGAATTTTTATGTGTAACTAGAATAATGCCTTGACTCCCACCATTTGAGATTCCTAGATGGAAAACTGGACAGCTTGTACTTAGGTCAGATGAATTTATATGCCCCACCTGGCAAACTGCTTGGGACACACTTTCTATGTTTCTTCTCTCTGTAAAAGGTCCCAGATAGGAGTAGCTGCAGTTACATGTGACATTTGTTTCAAGTTATCCTCTGATTTTATCATTCTGCTCTCCCTCACCTAACTCAAAATCATCCTTTAATAGGCTTTTACAATCTTTAAAAAGTTGACTTCTATTATGAGACTTCCCATCCTTAACCTCCAGCAACCATGGAAAAATGAGTTCATTCATTCATTTGTGTCATTCAATTATTTATTCATGAATATTTATTGACCATCTACTATATGCTAGGTGCTGATTTAGGCATTAAGAAACATTTGTAAAATAGAACAGAGGTCACTGTCCTTTCTGTTTGCATTCTGAGCCATCTCTATTTCATGATACATTTTGGTAGTTTTTTACTGTCCTATCTACCAAATAATTTTGATGCTGTTAAATCCATCCCCGTTGTGTTTCCTGAGGTACCACTACTCACAGGGTAACAGCAGCATGCCCTTTTATTGTAGAGCCTTTCTAGAAGTTGAAGGAGATTTCATATTGTCTCCAATGTTGACCACCATGGCTCAACAATTCCTCATTAAGAAAAATAATTCCTTTTTGACCTAGCCTTGGAACTCGCACTCCATCTGTTCCTCAATTCATTATGGGTTATACATAACAGCCCTATTAATTGTGAGAAGATAATACATGATGATGTGAATAATGGGAGGCAAAGATAAGTAAGCTTTCCTTGTAGACTTGTTACTTCAATGGCTGTGCCATTTTTGTACCACCACCATTGTTAGTAACAAAGTCATCATGGATATATCATTACTGATATTTTCACCAAAGTGTATTGATCAAATTCCATAAACTATTAGTCAGTCCTTTCAGTTTAACCCTTAATTCAAATATTGGAACTTGGAATGGCCTTACATCATCTCAGCCCTACGTTTTTATACAAGTTACTACTGGAGCAAGAGGGGAGAATAAACTGAGGATTGAGTCTAAAGCTTAATCATAAAAGAAAAACACAGTTCAAAGTTGTTGATTCTTAACCATGAAAGGTTATTTTAAGTAAAGAGCCTCAGTTCAAGGGAGATATGGGATAATGACCTGGGGGGGTCAATGCATCTAAAAACATTGCATCCCCAAATGTTGATAGCCCATTTTTCCTTGTTAAAGGCTGGATGACTCCTCTTCTCTCTATCAAAGTTATTTCTGTATTTCAGAAGAGCATACAACATCCTCAAAATCTACCCAAAGATAGATTTGGGTAGAATCAAAATTTATGACAGTTACTGCTGTAGTGACCAGTTTTAAACAGGTTTTGCCCAGCTTTATACCCGTTCAACTCGGCAGTGTCTCACTTGTTAAGTGAGGGTGAGACATGGGTCTGCTAAGAAAGGAAAAAGACTATGTTAAAGGGGTTATAGCATTGAGTCTACATGTGCCAGCAGGATCCTGGAGAGTATATATTGGACTAAATCCTGAAGTTCAGGTTGGCATCTGAAATCTTGGGAAAAGTTATGACTCATACTACATGGAAGCAGGGATTAAAAAATAAAAAATATCAGACCATGCATGCCCCCCTATATATATATATATATAGTCTTCTATTAGTCATCTAATATATATATATATATATATATATATATATATATATATATATATATATATATATATATATATATATATATATATATAACAGAGAGGTTGGCATACTAGTGTAAATATAATACATAAGACCAGGAAAATTAGCAGTCCAATATATCTGTTGTAGGGCTCAGAAAACAATCTGTTTATCAAAGCAATAGAATGCATTGGCAAGATGCTCACTAACATTATTCATCCCAATTGCGACTCTTCTCTGTTGGTCAAGACTAATGGAAGGAATTATCACTACAGAACTGAGCACATGAATCACAAAGGGCACAGTAAGATTCTAAAATTTTAGAGGCCAGGTGGAAATACTTCAGAAACTAATTAGACGAAGTTATTTTAATTATTGGCAGTCAGGGGACTGGATCCATGGACAGCTATAGAGATGACTAATAGAAGATGGCTTCCCAGAGGCAAGAAACATGGTCTTTCAATAAACAAACTGTGTAATCTATACACCTAAAAGGATGCCAGGATGGATAATAAGGAAACTGTGGGCAGCCACCCCAGAAGTCAGTTAAATCTCCTTCCTAGTTTCTAGCTCATGTTTGGATGTATCAGATCTGGAAACCATTGACCAAACACCTTGGCAAATATATATAGTAATGATGTCACAGTAATTCCTCAAAGGTACATATGGACATTTACTCAGCTAACAACACAATAAGTGAAAAGAAAATATTGAAATATGTTTAAGGACTGTGGATAGAATCCATTGTGATATTTATATAATAGGATACAACCATCATTATGGCTTCCCTATATAGGGTGAGAGTCTATGGGAGCCAAGTAGTAAATGGAGTCCTAGCCAAATCTGGGTCACAATGGCCTACTAGTCCATGCATCCACCAGCGGTCATGAACCTAGCCCACAAATGTATAATTGGAATGTTAATACTTGCTAATTGGTAGAATCCCCACATTCTTCTTAATGAATGGGATTTCCAAAACTGCCCCAGCTGCAATGAAGACACGATTGTAAAACAAAATAAAATAAACAAACATTTGCATCCTTGGTTGAATGTCAGGGATTAGTAAAGACACACTTAAAGACCCACAAAATAGTAGGAGCAGTGATCACTATCTTAACCCCCTTTATATCACCAGCTTGATTATGACAAAAAAAATGGATTGAGGAGGATGACAGTGAAAACCCTCAAACTCAATCATATAGTATCTCTTATAGCAGCTATGGTATCAGAGGTGGTATCTTTGCTAGAGAAGGTAAACACATCCTCAGGTCCATGGCATGCATCCATCGATCTGGTCAATGCATGCATTTCCATCCTTATAAATATGGTGGACCAGAGACATTTGCTTTCATGTGGCATGAATGCGAGCATACACTTATTCTTTTGCCTATATTTATATTATTTTTCTTACTCGCTATCATAACTGAGTCCAACAAGAAATGGACCTTTTTCACATTTTAAAGTATATTGCATCGTTGCATTCTGTAGGTTAATCAAAGGCAAAGTACAAAAAGTAGCAAATATAATAGAAATCTTGGAAACACACATGCACTTCAGAAAGGGGGTTATGTAACAAGAAAGCACAAAGTCTAGAAGCCTATTCAGTTTTTGAGGCACTATATTCCACCCTTAAAAATACCTTTCAACCAACTCATCAAGGGATTAGGAAGCTATCTCAGTTTTGAGATGAGAGGAACGTTCTGTAGGAAATGTCACAGCAGTAGGTTCTGGTTACAGTACAAGTAGTACTGTCTCTTGGGCTTTATGATTCTGCAGATACAGGACAATGCACAGTACATATTCCTGTCCACTATATTGTCCCAATTGGAACTGATGAGCAAGAAGGACGAAGTATTCTAAGTGCCTTAGTATGACATATGTATGGCAGAGTTTGAGGTGATAAATTCAGAAACCTTGCACTTCAGTGAATTTTCCAAGTACAATAACTCTTCTAAGGTCAAGATTAAGTGCAGTGCTTTCTCTGGTCCTTTGGAATTTGGAAATAGTTTATAATGCATTGAAGAATGCTACTCTGATCCACTTGTCAGGTTAATCAAAAAGCCACCAGTTTCAAGCGATTTACAGAGCTGGAACTCTTCTAGGTTTTTATGCAGCTTCTATGCTACTCAAGACATGTTTCCCAGAAAGATCCAATTATACTATGGGCATTTCTGGAGGACAATGATGCTATGTGGAGTCTTTGCCAAGAACCACCAGGATTCTTGAGGAAGAATATTTTAAGTTCTACATTAGGAAACAGTTCTGCCATCCTCCCAAGCCATAATAAGGTGCCAAGTACCTATGAGCAGAGAGGTATCATCATTAGGTAGTAAATAACAGACCACATTATTCATAAGTTTTGCAGGCACTGTGGCTCCATTGGATGATTGAAATGGTACATTTTGGTATCAGTCATGAGGAGATCCACAGCAAATAACATTAAATAAACTAATGGGCAAGAAACCATGGTAATCTATCTGTATTACAATCAGCTTTATTTCTATGATTAACTGACAGGAATAAACACTGTGACCTATTTCACAGATAAGTCATTATGATATTTGGGTTTACCCTTAAATGGATTCCTGCCACAGAACATCCCTAATTTGAAGTGGCGTTAAAGAATTGTGGTGAAAAAAATCTCTCCAAGTAAAATAACTTGCAAGTACTTTATTTGAATAGAGGGAGAAGTAGCCTAAAGTAATGGTATATACAGATGCCTAGAAAGTAGTAAGTGTTTTGGCTGCTTGGTTAAGGGTCTGGAAGGATCAAGATTGGGAAATTGGTGTCAAGGAAATATGAGCAAGAGATGTGTGGATAAACCTAGGAGGAGGGGAAACAAATTGTAGATTGTTGTGCTACATGTCAATGACTACCCAAAAGCATCCATCAGGCAAGAGGCCCTCTTCAGTGCCTTGGCAGTATGACTTCTTATAGATTTTAGCCATTCTCTCTCTCACAGACCACCATATTGCTCCTAAAATGAAATCAAGTGGCCAAAATGACAAGAATGAAGAATAACACTTGGGCCTTATAAAATTGAATCATTCTTAAAAATGATCAAGCTACTGCCTTGGTGAAATGCCCAGCATGCCAGGAAAAAAAAAGAAAGAATTATTCTGATACCTCAATTTGGTAATAACTCTTGAGATTAGTCAATTACTTTGGGAGATTCTTCCTTACCAGAATGACTGTCTATTCCTTATTTAGGTGTTCCTTCACTACCTTCAGCAGATTCCTAAGCATCACCATAGTCCTATGTCCAATATTGAGCCAGACCAGTGTGGCAAATTAGTTGTAGAAATGTGCACATGCCCATGGCATCCACTTATGCTACAGCATACACCTCATCTCCTGGAAGCAGCCAGCTTAATAGAGGAAAGGAAATCTGGCAAGGGTTCAGCTAAAGACCAATCAAGCCCAGTATGAAGAGAGTTTAGGGTCCTGGTATCCAGAACATGGTGTAGGTGCTGAACCAACACCTAACACATTGTGCAAAGGCCTCAATCACTTGGATACACATATTCAGGAAACTAAAAGTTGAAAGTAGGATTGGTCTCTATTACCAGTGCTTCCATTGTCCCCTTGTGGTGTTTAAAGTTCCCATTCCTGCCACATTAGATTCTTCTGACCTAGATATACTGGTTTTCAACAACATAGCCAAGATTCTGCTAACGTTGAAACAATTGCTAACAATAATCACTTTGCTCTCCTTGTAGGGCAGAAGGCAAAAAAAAAAAAAAAGAAAAAGTAAACAAAGATAATTGACCCTGATTATTAACAAAATTGGTTATAATTCTCAAATAAGAAAGATATTTAGAATGATGGAGATATCAAATCATCTTTTGGGAAAAAAAAGGTTAAAATGCTATATAAAATAGGTAAGGACTCTAGGGTTTTCTAGACCAAATTGGAAACAATTGCAAAAAATTAGCAGGACTCCGAGGCAACACCCGTAGGTAAGAATAAATTCAAAATGAAAATGGTGCAAGTGTTGACTACATCATATTGTCAGCAATAAAAAATGGGTAATAGACTACTCTAATTTTGATTTATGCATCTGAATTATATATAACAAAAAATCCCAAAGGCTACACTAGTCTAAGAAATCTATTCCATGGAAAGCAGGCAGGGCTGAATGCAATTGCAAAAGTCTCATGTCATTATTCGCATTCTGTTATTTAAGTAAAATTATCTATGTTCTGTGAAATGTTATCGTAAGAATAATTTATATCTAAGAGATAGCTCATATCTAAGGAATATAAATGCTCCTAATAGTCTAGGCTTTTCATTTATAGAAGATGCTAAATACAATTTTATTTGAAATTTTTAAATCATGGTGATTTTGCATCTTTATGGTTTACCCTTCTGGCCATATATTGCAAGAAAATTACAATTAGTTGTTAGAAAATCTTAAGTAAAGTAATTACATTAGGAGGTGACAGAAGTGAAGTAGTAATAGGGAAGAGTGAGAATAATGCAAGTTACTGTTTTAGTTGAATGGTGAGTAAAAGAAGAACAGGAAGACTTCATAAAACCTTAAAGAATATAGATAGCCCAAATCTACTGTAACTAAAAAACAGCTATTGAAAGAGAAAAATCTGAGACCTACTCAGTATGACATGTCTCAGCAGGTAGTAAATGTAGAAACATTCATTTTTAATAACAGATATGGGATTTTAAAAATAAAATTGGTTTAAATAAGTAGATGATTTATACAAAAGGATATTAAATTGTACACACAAACACAGGCCCACCAACATACTTGTGAGTATTGTACTGTAAGCATTAACCAGATGTTTCTTGTAATTAAAAAGGGGTTAATACTGGGTAGCATGGACTGTGAATATGATTAGACCCATAATCTTATTTACTTTTAATATTTATAAGAACCAGTGTGCAGGTTAGCGTAATGATATTGTTATATTTTATGGCATAAATATAAACTAATTTTCACTTAAATGTGTTGTTAATTTTGTATTTCATTTCATTTAAATGATACAGGGGCACCAACATCTGAAATGTGAATGGAGAACTAAAGAAGCTACACAGGGATGTCAAACTTGATATTACCCTTTTACCCCAAAAGCATTTCTGGATATTTGAAACAACATTATTTAGAAGAATTACATTGTAAATTCTTACTAATTCATGTACAATTTTTAAATTGCATGTAGTTAAACCAAAATATAATCTCACAGTATGATAATGAAATCAAACACAGAGTGTTTTATTTGTGTTTGAAAACTTTTCATCTATATTGGATATATATACATATATATTGGGTCATTTTCATTGTTCAACAGAAATTATATTGTATAAAAATGTAACAAGTCTAGTCATTACCTTATATTGGGCATGACGCAAAATTGAGGGAAAAAACCTCTACAAAAGTTATTTTCCTTCGAAATATGCAAGAGCACTATGAGGTTTTTATTAAAAATACGACATTTTATATACGCAACATTTAATCTGCTTACTGTTGCAGTATGAGCAAAACCATTGTAACATAATCATGATATGGTATTTTAGAATAAATATTTTGAATACAATAATGCCTCCTATTATATGTTTTTAATTATTTACTCCAATAAATGTTTACTCAATGCCTTTTATATTCACATTTATAGTCTTGTCCTTTTATAGGACTCTTTTTTCTAATTTTTAATTTAAAGTAAACTTTTCATAGTAAATAAATGCTATAATATCAGTAATACAAAAAAATCTTATTAGAGGTGTATGAGATAATGTATTTCATTATTTACATTATTTCATTATTGGTTACATTATTTCACATTTGAGTATTATATGGTAGAAATATTTTAGTATTTCCCATTTTTGAATACTATCAAATTTGGAAACTTAGGAACCCTTGTCTATTTTTTAAAATTTTTTCATTATATATATACATAAAATTGACACAGCTTTTCAACGACTATCACATACCTACATAAAATCTTTAACCATTTGGCAAAATTATTTAAGAGATCTATATAAAGCTATCTGTTCCAAATATTTCCATATGCTCCTAAAAGATATTAAGGAGTTTACAGTTGGGTTGAGAGGAACGCATTGTTTCTATCAGGCAAATAACCGTTCAATTGAAAATGTATCACTTCCTTTACTTCCGTAACTCTATCAAACTTTTCTTGCCGATTTTTTATTCAGGTTAGGAGACTCTTTTTTAATGACTCATCGTCCAACCACTTAGGAAAAGGATTAACTATTGTTTATTGTAGCTTTCCCCCAACTTCTCTCCTATATTATCCCTCTAAGATATCAGCCATTTCCAGGGTTTCATATTTCTATGAAACTAAATTATATATTCAGTTCATTTCATATATCTATGAAATTCAACGCCTAAATTATGCCACATAACTAACCTATTCCCATGACTGGAAGTCCCCTATCTCAAGTATCTAGTTGGACATTTTTACTTGAATATTGTATTCTCATGTCAATGCCAGTAATCTGAAATCTAATTTACAATTTTTATCCCCAAAGCAACATTCCTTTCTTTTTTAATATTTCTGTAAGCAGTGAAAATCTCCCTACAGGCATTATAAGGTCTTAAAACCTCAGAGAGTTATTTTAATCCTCCATCCATCTTAATCCCTTCCTTAAGAAATCAACAAATCCTCTCAATTTTTTCCATTACTATGCTTCTTGAACTATTTTCAATGCCACTAATTAATCTAACAATTTTAGCATGTTATTGTGCTCTGCCAAAAGTATTGGTAACTGTCTAATGCATATATAATAAAACGAAAAACACTAAGTGTTAATTTGGGTTAAGTAGGAAAATGATAGTTAATTTGCTTCCACAGAAATATCTGTGGCTAAGAGTTTTATGGAACTGAGAGTACAGCACAGTCCAAAATTTAAGTCATAGATTAGAACCTAAATTCAACTCCAGGGGAAATAGATGTTGATAATTGAAAAATTATTTTGTACAGATATGTAAATGTTTGCTATTATATACATGAAGCACACCATTCAGTTTTTATTTTACTCCAAAAATACTTGAGTCAAGTAATCTTCAAGATAGGATAAAGCAGTGAAAAGACAAAGTCCCTGTCCTCATGCAGATTACATACTACAAATTTCTAGATATCAAACAAATTATTTAAAACCCAGAAATATCCCTGCTAATTTCATTTTTGAGCTTATGAATTATGAGAGTAATTTTAAGTTCAAGTCAATATTTACAATAATAAGCTAGCAGGACCCATCGTAAGTATGCATATAGAATTATTCTATATGATTAAATTAGGTTACCTCAATTAAATGTGTATTATTTTTATTTTCAATTTTGCAATTGATATGGAGGGATTTTATGACAGTGACATAGTTTCTTAAATTATGCAAATTTTATATATACAATCATTTTGAATGGCTATTCCTGTATAGAGCTTGACAATATTAACATAGTGTTGTAAGTTCAATTTCCTATGTGGCTGATGAAGGCTTACAAAGAGAAATTCTGTCTTGCAATAGTGAAGGATATGCAACTATTTTCATGTCACTGAACCTGAAAGGTGGGTCAGGATAGTCTGATACACTCGGTAGACATCAGATGATTGAAATAACTGGGAAAGTACCATTCCAATGATAGCAAATCATTGCTTTCTTCTAAACTGCTGAAGAAAAATACATGAATGGTGTATGGGCATTACATAAAACATTTTTAAATTTGAAAAAGAACTCTAAAACATATATTATGGATTTTAAGATATGTATGCCAGGCACAAACACAAATACTATTTTCAAAATATATTATATTGTATATCCAAATGACAGAAATGTAAATTTATTTGCCTAATATCCATATGGGCAAAGCTTTTCAATTCAGTTGCTCACTTCCCAAAACCCAAAATAAAATATGATAAACATAAATGTTTCATTTGTGTGAATATTTTATTCTTGAGCCTGGAATTTGTTTTAGATAAATTATATTAAAAATGAATGCTGCAGAGTATTTAATAACCCCTTCACAACCTAATAATTTTAGATAGTATTGAATAAAAAAAATTTTGAATAAACATATTAATAAAGAGGAAACCAAATTCTCTTCTTACTATTGATTGTACAATTTTATAGAATGATTCTGAAAATGCAGATGTCTGGAAAAGAATTAAACTAAAGACAAATTTTGAAGTAGGTTGTGATAGAAAAAAATGTCCTATTTTTTACTTTGACAAATAATGGATGTCAACGTTATTTAAAAAGTTGACCAAAGTAATCAAAGACATCATTGTAATTTCATTAAAATAAATGGGAATTTTGTGCATTAAGAATTTCAGATAACACCTAATAGTATAGAGAGAACAAACAGAACTTTCCATTCACCAGAACAAATACTTTTGGTTAATTAAAATCTTGGGGATTATGTATATATTTTTAAATGTCATTTAGTATTGTTGGAGTAAATGATATGTTCATTTTGGTATGATGGATGCTCTTATGCGACTTTGTTACCCCAAGGTCTTTTAACACATAGCTTTAGTTGTCATCCCCTTCAGAATTGCCTTAGTTGACAAGAATTATTCCATCCAATGTAGAGTCCTTCCAGGGGGCACCCACATCTAACGGTTTCAGTTCCATGTGAGAATGTAATACAAGGATGCTTGATCAAGGAGCCCAAAACATGAGAATGGATAAGTGAGAGGTTTCTGACTTAGAAGCACTTTGCTGAGATATGGGATTTAACACTGTAACAAGGACACCAAGTGATGGTGTGAATTTGGTATTAGGATGGCTTCTAATCATGGACAATGAAAAACAATAGACATTGCTAAATGAGATCTAAATGCGAGAGTTTTACAATAGTCTGTTGATGAAGGGAATGAAGACCCAAGTAAATGGGTGTTCTTTGCAGAATGCCATTTCTGGAATAAAAAAGAATGGATGATTTTTAAATTGTGGCTGTTTTCCATGATCATAAAGCTCAGACAAAGTTTAATGTTGTCTGTGGCTTACTATTTTACTCACTTTCTACTGTATGGAGAAAATAGTGCTTGTATGTTTGAATGGCTCTTACTTAATTATTTCTATACTACTGACTTGACAATGCAAGCATACCTAGGTCAACCAGAGATTACTAGTAAATAGAAAAAGTAAAGACCTAGAGCAGAAGCCACAAAAAATCTTGGAAATAAAGATGAATTATTTATATAATATGAAGATTACTTTCAGAGTGTAATCTTAACATGTAAAAACTAGATGTGCTTTAGGATATCTGATATTATGAAAACAAATTTCTTTTAAAATCAACCAAAAGGCTAATCATAAATAGCTTTTCCAAGATATGTGCCTTGCTCATGACGGTAGTTTATATATATATATATATATATATATATAATGTTTAAGATTAATACATATAGAAGAATTATAAGGACTTTATGATTGATTATTGATAAGATTTTTATAGGGAAAGGATCAACTTTACGGAGGGTGATAAAAATGGCCTATATCCATCAATAAAGTTATTAGAAGAGTTTCAATGGAAAATAAATATAAACTGAATGAGAACTAGTGTGATTTGAGGGAAAATGTGATAATAAAATCAGGAATTAGAGAAAGTGAGTGTTAAGAGAATAAATGACTTTTGGTAAAATGATATTGCCTGGGTGGGCCACAGTGGCTCAGCAGGTAAGAATGCTTGCCTGCTGTCCCCGAGGACCCGGGTTTGATTCCTGGTGCCTGCCCATGTAAAAAAAAAAAGAAAAGAAAATGATATTGCCTTATTCTTTTATATTTAAACAGGAATAAATGGTGTTCCTTGACCTCCTATAGCAAAATCAGAATATGAGGATAGAGATAACACTGAAATCAGAAATGTGAAAGAAATTAGCCATCTTCCTTTGGAAAACACAAACCGGAGGGCTCTGGATAACTCAGACTCACATTGGGCTAATGTTAATTTTCATCAACCTCCACTCAAAAAATACTTAGTCTGCAGTCCACTTTAGGTTGTTATTAGAAATTAGAAGGAAATCAAATTCAAAAGGAGTTGGGCATTAAGTGAATATGTTAAAAAGCATTATATATCAGCAACACGATCATTATTATCATTAACAATGGAGATCCTCAGTGTTTAACAGATGGTAGATTCATTCTTCTTTGTTGACTTTGAATCTTCCTTCAACCACAGTGATGTTGCAAAATTTTCTTTTCCTGAGAAAGAGGGTTGGCAAGGTTGAAGCAGAGCATCAGGGCCTGGTTATTCAAATATTGGGTTCAGAAAACTGAATGTTAAATTAAAAAAAAAAAAAGACTAATGCCTGGTCATTTCAATTGAGCCCTCAGACATGAGTAGGAGGAAAGAGGACAGCCCAATAGTCATGTCAGTTTCATCAACACAAGCTGCTGAACATATGGTAACAAGGTTAAATGAAATACAAGCCTGAACAAGGAGGAAAGGTATTGACTATGCTAATTTCCTGCTCAGTATTGCAGTATATTGAATTTTGCTCCTTACCAAAATCTGTTCAAGTCATATTCCCCAGTCCTGTGTGTGTGAATGAGAGTAAACTGAATCAGGGTAGGCTTTAGGATAATATGGCTGGAGACCTTGTAAGCAGAGGAAATTGGCCATAGTAGTGGTAGAAGCCAGAGGAGAATACAGGTTCTCCTGTATCTCTCACCATGTGACGAAGGTTGAGATTAAATTATGGATTACCAGCAAGCAACCACCAGGATGCTAAGGACTCTGGAGAAAGCATGACTGTC
>PVIY010037005.1:0-25019 GCA_004026745.1 Myrmecophaga tridactyla
GTGGTTCAGTGGTAGAATGCTCACCTTCCATGCGGGAGACCCGGGTTTGATTCCCAGACCACGCACACACACACACACACACACACACACACACACACCTGCCCACCAAAAAAAAAATAGCTGGCCTATTTTGAATTTTGTGCCAGGTACTTTCTCATGGTTTTAGAATGTGTTATCTTGCTTATTGCTCATAACAACCCAATGATATGGGGACTGAGATTATCCCCATTTTACACCTGGGGAATCTGAGGCCCAGCAAGGTCAAGTTATTTGTTTCAAGGTCACGTAATAGATAGGTGGTAGAGCTTATTTGAAACCAAGGCAATGTGTACAGCCAGTACAATATGATATGGAAGGATGTACATCCTGTACTAAATGTAAACAAAGAATTTAGTGGCAGAGCAGTAGAAAGTGTCATTAGTTATGATTGAGGAATACACAGATGTTTACTTGAGAAAGAAAGAGGGAGAAATAATCTGAATCAGAAAGACAGACTTATCTGATTTAAGCTTTCCACTTAGTGTTGTCTTTTAAAGAAACTTATTTTAAATTGTAGACCCCTTTGAGAATCTGCAGCAAGTTGTGAACCCTCTCCCCATTAAAAAAAAATGCATATTTGTTTATAGTTAAAGGATTCTGCTTCTTCTACCTTTAGACCATTTGTGATTCAGACTTGGTACTGCAAGGAGAGAAAGATGGGAAGGGCAGTCAGGCCGAAGGGAACAGTGTGAATTAAGGCCTGGAAGGCCGCGGGGGCTGGCTCTGCTGTGTTTAGAAACGAGGTGTACCATGGATGTGGTGGTAGACAAACGTGGAAATGCAGGCAGGCACCACATAGTGGAGGTCCTGAAATGCCGTGTCAAGATACCTGGTGTTTATGCTGAGGGCAAAAGGAAGCCATTGCATTTAATTAGGAAAGATGATGTGATTCAGCCTGGTTTTTACAGTGCCAGCTCTGGAGGCATGGAGACAAGTTAGCTGGCCATTGCGTTAGTCCATTGGGAAAGGATGAGCCCTAAACTAGAGTATGGGAGTGTCGATGGGAGGGAGGAGTCAGAGGTAGAACCAACAAGACAGGTTGACTGGATATGATTTGTGAAAGAGAAGGAGGAGCTGAAGATGATTTCAGGGTTCTACTTGTATGTGATGGGGAGGATAGCATGCTGGGGAGTGGAGACAGGAGAAGCAGGTTTGTAGAGACGAGAGAAAAAGGGAGCAGAGTTTTGTCATATATGTGAGGTGGTCGGTGGCTATCAGATGAAGATGACCTGTAGTGAGATGGATATTTGTGCCTGGAGCTCAGGCAGGTGGAGGCTGCAGAAGTAGTTTGGAGACTCAGCATCAGAGAAGAGAGCTCTAAAGCTGTGAGAATGGGTGATCCCCAGTCTATAAAGCCTGGGCTTACAATTTATCAAGGACAAACTGGCATGGATTTTAGGTGGATTGTCTGTAACAGTGGGAGAGTAAAGAGATTGCCTTTTTTAAGAAAAAGGGAGGAAGGCCACTGGTTCCCATGCCTGACCATGAGTAGCAGAAACACTTGAGGAGCTTAAAAAAACAAAACAAAACAAATACTGACCCAGACAACTAAATCAGAATCTAATCAGAGTATGATCTTGGAAGCTGTATTCTTAAAAGCTGCCTGGGTAATCTGGATCATCAATTTAGGAATCCCTGTGCTACACTGCAGTCTGGGTTCATGCAGATAGGACCACATTTTTAGAGTTGGGAAGGAGCATGAAATCAGGGACTAACATCTGAAGCAGTCCTTACAGGATTTACAGTCTAGTTAGCTGACTACAGGTGCTGTGCTTTTCACTTTTGTTCTTTCTGTGCCAAGAGGGAACATTACTGTGTTCCAGTCTTTGGAAAGGCTTGGCCATGTATGGAAGGGCATAAAAAGTTAAGGGAAGACTTATTTTAGGACAAGGGAGAAACTTGGTCATGTTTTTGGTTGAGTTGGGAGAAGGAAATAAAAGTTGAAGGTATATTTAATGGAAAAAAATCCAGAAGACACTATGAAGGGAGCGGGGCTTCTTTACTCTGACACATAATGGAAGAGAGTATGGGTGGAGCATCAAAGGAGGATCTGATGATTGCTTTCGTCAGGTGCTGATTAAGGCCACATGGGTGAAGATGGGTTGTGGGCTTTTTTGAAAGGTAGAATAGGCTTAGTGCTATGGAGAATGGGATATTGATGGACAGAGGTGAATAAATGAATTGGTGAGCAGTGGAGGGCCCAAGAGAAGTTAGAGAGCGTTTTTTTGTTTGTTTAATTATTGAAATTCTCATTGAGTTAGTTATAGATTCATGGGAAATTATAAAAAAATAATACAGAAATCCTAGTTCAGTTTTTTTCAGTTTCTCCCAGTGGTTATGTTTTACAAAACTTTAGTATAGTATCACAATTAGAAAATTGACTTTGATACAATCCACCAATTTTATTCAGATGTCCCCAGTTTTACTTTTATAGCCATGTTTATGTGTATATTAAGTTCTGTACAGTGTCACTACCAGTGTATATTTATGTACCCACTACCAAAATCAAGCTGCAGTACAGTTCCAATACCACAAGAATCCCTTGTTGTTGCCCTTAATTAACCATATTTAACTCTCTCCCACTTATGCTCACCTCATCTCGCTGTCCTGGCAACCACTTCCATGTCTAAAATTTCATCATTTTAAAAACATTATATAAACCGAATCATACAGTCCTTTTGGGATTGGCATTTTTTTGCTTAGCATTGTTCCCTGGAGATACTTCCAGTTTGTTATGTGTATCAATTATTCATTCTTTTTTATTGCTGAGTGGTATTCTATGGTAGGTATATACCACAGTTTGGTTTAACCATGTACCCACTGAGGGAAATCTGGGCTAATTCCAGTTTTGACCTTAAATTCAAGCTGCTATGATATTCATGTACAGGTTTTTGTGTGAACACAAGTTTTCATTTGTCTGGGATAAATGCATTCCTGGGTCATTGCACATTTATCATTATTTTTAAAGCCGCACAAGTGTTTTCCAGAATGGCTTACGACTTTTCATTCTCACTTGCAATCCAATTTCTCCACGTTCTTTCCAGCATTTTGTGTTGTCACCATTGTTTATTTTAACCATTCTGAAATATTTATAGTGATATATTTTAATTTGCATTTCCCTAACACTAACAGTATTGAACATCTTTTCATGTACTTATTTGCCATCTCTATATTATCTTCCCTGAAATGTCTGTTCATGTTTTCCTAATTGTTGTTTTTTGGGGGTTGTTTTTTTGTTTTTGTTTGTTTTTTGAGCTTTGGGAGTTCTTTATATATTCTGGATATCAGTCCTTTGTTGAATTTGTGTTATGCAAATATTTTTTCCCATGCTGTATCTTGTCTTTTAGTCCTCTTCAAATGGGCTTTTACAGAGCAAAAGTTTTAAATTTTGATAAGGTCCAGTTTATCACTTTTATTAGGGATTATGCTTTTGGTGTCAAATCTAAGAACTCTTTGCCTAGTCCTAGATCCTGAAGAGTTCTACTATATTTTCTTTGAAAGTTTTATAGTTTTAAGCTTTGCATTTAAAAGTCCATAGTCCATTTTGAGTTGATTTTTGTATAAAATGGAGAGTGTTACATTTTGAGAGCCCATTGTTATGATTACCTAATTTTTCTTCAGAGACTTATTGGGTTAACCATATTTTGACCATTGTCGTGTCCCACTGAGTAGTTTGGGGCACGAGACTCCAAGGTGCTAGCACACGAAGGAACAAGGTGAAGCTCAAGGGGCTGAGACATGAAGCCTGAGGCTCAGGGGCTCTGCTGAGTGTGGGAGAGGCAACATGTCCTGCTGTGTTCCATGGGGGGAGCACAGCATTGAGATCATAGAGGTGAAGCGATTTCAAGTGAGCAGTTTCCAAGTGTGGCCACAGAGGTGGGCAGCTGATGTGAATGGTGATGGCCAGTGGGGGGCAAGGAAGTCACACTCTGTGAGGCCCCTGGCATTGGGTTGATTAACCACTTTGATGTTGAAAGTTACAATAGATGGGAGCCGTGTGAATTTGTAAATAAAATATCAAAGTAATTCAGATATTTGAGAGATTTCTTCGTGGAGGACATGGTCTCATGGACGTGAATGGAAAGAGGTTGATATAAGTGAATGGTGTGCAGCCAGGAAAGAGCGGGTGGCAGGATGGCCCAGGGTGCAAGGAACATTGGGGTCAGAAGAACGTACAAATATTCCCAGTCTCTTCAAATTCTGTGGCTGGTCCAAAACTATACCTGTCTATGATGTATATAAGCTCTTTATGCTTTGTTGGCATCATCTGTAGGATGGGGTGAATAAATCAGCATGTTTCTTCTTACTTTTCCACAGTGCTGAGAGTAAATGCGATTTTGGAAGAGAAAGCACTTGAATTCTAAAAATGATCTTTGTGCAAGGTTAAGCTTGTTCAGGGCCTGTTGGAAAGGTAATACAGAGTATTTGGGAGCTGTGAAGCAGGATTAAGCTTCCCTGGCCTAGATAGAGGGGTGTTTAATTTAGGGAGGGATTGAACTGAGCCTCCGTTCTGGGGGTTTCTGCCAAACAAGGGTGTGGGGAGTGGAGATCCAGTTCAGACTTCTCCAAATTGGAGTCTCAGATGATGGCAAGGATCAATAGGAGCCTGTTGCTGGTCAGAGGCTGGTCAGAAGCTGGCCAGGCCCCATAGCAGTGGCTCTCCGCAGCAGGAGGAAGTGTAGGGAGTTAGTTCTGTGATCCTGGTAGCATAGCCCTGGCTTCTGACACTGTCTCTTTTTTCCTCTTCCACTGACCTGTCCCCTGCCCCCCGAACCTCATCTCCTCACTCCTCGTTTTCTTTCTCTTTAGAACATGTCTTTTTCTAACTTAACCATTATTGTCATTATTTATTTGTATCCTATTCCATTGATAGAAAGGGTTTAATGTGGTTATTTTTTTTTTATTCTGTTTTGTTTTCACACATTAGCATTGTTATTGTGGTATTTTGTGGTTCTTTTTAGGAAAGGTGCCATCTCATAGAACATTCAATGAGATAGATTTAAATATACAAATATATTGCATAGTTACAAACATAGAAAAAATCTGGAGGAATTTTTAATGTGCTACTTGTAGATGCCTCGGGGGATAGGATTACAGGAGACTCACTCCTTTTCTGTTATATGTTTGTGTGTTAATGGAATTTATTATAGTGAACATATGTTTGGAATCAGATGAAAAAAAGATAATTCTATCAAGTTTATTTTTTCCTCATGATTCTGAGTAAGAAATACTCATTCAAGAAAATGTAAAAAATATCAAGAATTACTATGAAAAACACATTGTGTGGGTCAGCATGTGTGTGATGGTCACCACAGGCTCAGTCAGAGGAAGTGCTGAAGGGGGGCGGTCCGCAGGGGGGCGGTCCGCAGGGGGGCGGTCCGCAGGGGGGCGGTGCCAGGGGCTCTCCCTTCCCTGCATGGGTGGCCGGGGCACGGTGCTGGGGGACAGGTGGTCAGAGAGTGGTGGTGCTGGGTCGGAAGCACAGCGGTCTGTTCTTATTATAGCTTTTTAGGACGTCGGTCAGGGAGTTCAACAGGTGTCCTGGCCACGTGAATCTGTCAGTCAGCTGTCCAGGCCAGCAGTCACATTGTTCTACCATTTGTGCATTAGAGTAGAATGGTGTCAGGAGACAGAGGAAAGCGTTCACACGCGTCTTCAGATGTCCACACGCTCAGATGTCCACACGCTCACAGCACAAGTGCCACACAGAATGAACAGGACCCGTTTCTCTGCCAAGTCGGCATTTATCTCCACTTGAGAGCGTGGACATGGTTTGTTCCTGAAGGGTTGGGGGCCTCTGGAAGACTTTTTTTTTTTTTTTAAATGCTGCTCTTTTTTTTTCATAACTGAGTTACCTTTTGTAAGTTTCTTGGCAAGGAACTTGCTTATACTTGCACAGCCTTTGGGCTTTGTTGGGTTTAGGGTATGAAAGCACTCTGGGTACTTAAAGCATGATACAAATTTTTGTTTGGTTATAATGATTAATAATATTTAATCACAGGTGTGTTTCATTTGTCTGATACTTATACTCTGTGCAGACACAGTAGGTTGTTCAATCTTCCTAACTTCCCTTCCCTCAAATCCTTCAATTCCAGGTAATAATAAAATCAAATTTGTTCTTCAGTCACCCACACGGATATTACTTCTTTAAAGCCTCTTCCCGTATCAGTGTATTGCCTTTTCCCCCTCACCGTTTTGAAACACCGTGTGAAAGGTGCTACAAACATTCATGCCCAGGACATTGAATTTATTGCAAAAAACTTTTTTTTTTTAATAGTATCACAGCTTTTTTTTTCAAAGCCAACAAAATTAGTTGTTAGCTGAAAATTTCCATAGACATTGTTATTCTGCAAAAGCAAAAGAACTTTTAGGCTACCTAAAAAGAGAATGGTCTGGGGAAAATATAATTGATCACTCCCAAAACTTTGCAGCGTTTGTGCTAATATTTTGCGTAAGTTAATAAGCGTGTTTTTCTCGGCCATTTACTAAGGTCCCAGTTACTCACTGAGTCCCCGCCCTCTTCCCTGGGTCTGCCTCAGCACTCTGTGACTTGTTTGGCAACTCTCTCCAGATGAAGGGTTCTGTTACAAGCACAGTAGCTTCCGTGATAGCTTACAAGAGATTGTTGTTTATGACTGCTTTTATGGAGAGAGGTTTTGTGGATGTTAATGTCCTGATAAAGATATTTGTACCTATAAAGTACTGCTGCCTTTAAAACATATTAGATTGGGAATAAGACATGCCAGATGTGAGGTATCGGATTGCGTGTTTGTTCAACTGTTATTGCATTCTCAGTATTAAGGTGTACACTTGTAGGTTCTGTCTCACAGCAACACACAGAATGGAATGGTGATACCATCCTGATTATGAAAGATGCTATTTAGGTTATTTGGATTGTAAACCGTGTGTATTAGGAAGCATTCTCTCAGTTCCCATATATCCTTAGCACAATGAACAGTTGTTAAATGAAGAGAGTTTTCTGGTGGGTTGAGCACAGGCATTGGGACAGGACTCTTTTGAGATGTACAAATCTTAGTAAAGCAAGCACTGACGAGGGCAGGTTTGTGCAAGGGTTTCAAAATAAAATATTTATCTAGTATTTATGTTATGCTAGATAGTTTTCTAAACACTTATTAACTCACTTAAGCCTCATAACAAGTTTTACGAATTGTTATTATTATTATTATTCCCATATTACAGATGAGGAAACCGAAGCCCATAAAGGCTAAGCAAATTGCTCAGTGTCACACAGCTAGTAACTAACTGCTGAAGTCATGATTTGAACCCCAGGCATCTGGCTCTAGATCCTGAGCTCTGAACCACTATTTTCTGGTATCTCTGAAGTTCTGTGACAGACCTGGAAGCAGAGGTTCTCTGGACGTGGTATCCCTTACATTGCTGCCTGGTTGGTATGAAGGAGAGTTTTGGTTCCAGGTAGACAGGAAAAAGGAGACTGGACTTTCTATCGTCTGAGACACCCTTCATCTTGCTTTCTTTCTAGTAAAGTCCTATTGGTCCTTTAAGACTCTATAAAAAGTACCTCCTCTTTGAAGACTTCCTTAATCCCCATAGGCAGAGCTAGTTGCTGCCTCCTTTGTGTTTCCGTAGTGTATTTAGACTGTCTAAATAATTTTAGTGTATAAAGACTCAATTTTAATGTGTAAATGTGCATGTCTGTCTCTCTGCTCCGCTGAGAATTCTTATAGGACAGAGGCTAGGTCTTTAGTCTCTCTATATTTCCAGGTCCTAGCATACTGCTGGTGCATAAAAGACCCCCAAACCCAAAAATGTTTGAATCAATAAAAGTTGTTGGTAATAGTAATTCTATCTTTTAACTCTAGAGGTTGATGTCTAAATGATTGACTTCAGTGAGCCTGTGAACTACTCTGTTACTAGGGAGTTTGGAAGGCTGTTAAGTTATTGTGACCAGACCACAAAATCTGATTAGCTTACTGGGCGCTTTTCATGCAGATTGTCAGTCAGCTGATAGGAATAAGGTGATCATGGTGATTAAGAGTATGAGGTATGGAGTGGGTGAGGGTTTTAAGCTCTGCCACTTAAGTGGTTGCATGATAATAGGAAGTTAATATCCCCAAGCCTCTGTTTCCTCATCTGATAAATGGGAATAATATTGTGCCTGTCATGGTCAGGTTCATGTGTTAACTTGGCCAGGTGGTGGTACCTAGTTGTCTGGTTGGGCAAGTGCTCCCTGTCTTTTGCTATGAGGACATTTCCTAGAATTAAATCATGATCACATCAGCTACATCCACAGCTGATTCCATTTGTAATCAGCCAAGGGGCATGTCTTCTAGAATGAGTGATGCTTAATCTAATCACTGGAAGCCTTTTAAGGAGGATTCAGAAGAGGCAGGCTCTCTTCCTGCTTTGGCCAGCGAGCCTCTCCTGTGGAGTTCATCTAGACCCTTCATTGGAATCATCAGCTTCACAGCCTGCCCTATGGATTTTGGACTCTGTGTTCCCATGGTTATGTGAGACCCTTTTATAAATTTTGTATTTACGAATATTTCCTGTTGGTTGTGTTTCTCTAGAGAATCCTAACTAATACAACTTGGTACCAGGAGTTGTTCTTAAAAAACAGAATCTTAAAGATGTGTTTTTGTGAATGGTTTTCTAAACTGACTGGACTCAAAGGCATTAAGGACTCTGATTCCCATAATCAGAATGACTCTTCCAATCCATGGAGTGGATTGAGTTGGCAAAAGAGATGGTTGGCAAAAGAGATAGTCAAAATATCATCATTTGATTCTTCTAATGCTTCGCTTGTACAAAGCCAGGCTCTGGGGGATAATGTTTTTGACACCTTTATGGAGTTTTGTGGAAATAGTAAATATATAGAAGTTGGCTGGTTGTTGTTAGATACACTGTATACATTAATGAGTGAAAGGGATGGGCTTAAGTCTTCAAACGAGAAGCTTAAGCGCCATCTGACAGATGGAGATGTTTCTGTGAGTGTCCTGAAGGAAAATCTTATTTCCTGTAGCCGTAGACTTGAGATCTCTGAAAATCAGATTCAGAATCTTAGAGTAGCAACTTTACAACATAAACTGAAATCTCAATCTTGCATGGAGTCTGCCGCTAAAGTGAGGGCATTGATTGGAAAGGAATGGGACCCTGAAAAATGGGTTGGCGACATATGGATTGATAATAATGTTGGGGGTGAGGTTGAAACCCTAGGTCATGCTGAGTCTTCTCTAGATAACCCTGTAATAGTCTGCCCTGAGGATGTAGCCACCCCACCTCCAGTCTGCCTTGAGGAGTTCGCCACCCAACCTCCACCTGAAGGAATTAGCCCTAGAGTGATTAATCCTATTTCACCAGATGAAACTGCAAATGAATACCCTGAAGCAAATGGCTTGGAAGATACTTCTAATTCTTTTCATGACCCACCCCCATCAGCCCTCATTTCTTCCAGACCTATAACTAGACTAAAGTCCCAACAGGCCCCTAAAAGTGAGGTGCAAAGTATCACACATGAGCAGGTGTGTTATACTCCAAAAGAACTGTGTGAGTTTTCCAATTTTTATAGACAGAAATCAGGGGAATATGTGTGGCAATGGATTTTAAGGGTGTGGGATAATTGTGAGAGGAATATAAGGCTGGATCAGGCTGAATTCATTGATATGGCCCCACTAAGCAGAGATTCTGCATTTAATTTCATAGCTTGAGAGGTTAAAAAGGGCATTAACAATTTGTTGGGTGGTTGGCTGAAACATGGATCAAAAGGTGGCTGACATTACCTGAGGTTGAAATGCCAGAACTGCCCTGGTATAATGTAGATGAGGGGATCCAGAGGCTTAGAGAGATTGGAATGTTAGGGTGGATTTGTTGTGTGAAACCTGCTCTTACACCCCAGGAATGTCAGGAGGATGCACCTTTACCGGAATAGTGAAAAATAAATTTGTGAGACTAGTGCCATCATCCCTGAAGAGCTCTGTAGTTGCACTTCTCTGTAGGTCAGATATTACTGTGGGAAATGCTGTCACTGAGCTGGAATCCCTAAACACAACGGGGATGACCGGGTCCTGAGTTGGCAGAAGCCAGGTGGCAGCACTTAATCGCCAAAGACAGGGTGGACATGGCTATTATAATAGACAGCAAACACAAAGGAGGAGTCAAAATAGTCTGACTCACAGAGATTTGTGGCATTGGCTGGTAAATCATGGGTACCTAGAAGTACAGTAGAAGGGCAGTCTACTAAATTCTTGTTTGAGCTGTATAAACAAGAGTTCTAGGTCAAGTGAACAGAAGTCTAACTTGAATTACAAAAAGACAGAGTCACGGCCCCTTAATGAATTTCCAGACTTGAGACAGTTTACAGACCCAGAGCCCCTTGAATGAAGGAGAGGCCAGGTGCCTTTTGGGGAGAACCCTATTACACTGCCACAAATTTATACTGTTAATCTTCCTCCAAGCCTTCCCCAAGAAGACTTTGAGCAGGGTAACTTAGCATTGGGGAAAAGGAAATAATCAGATATTTTTGGGATTATTAGACACTGGTTCAGAAGTGACATTAATTCCAGGGGACCCAAAATGTTACTCTTATCACCCAGTCAGAATGGGGGCTTATGGAGGCCAGGTGATCAATGGAGTTTTAGCTCAGGTCTGTCTCACAATGGGTCCAGTGGGCCCCTGGACCCATTTTGTAGTTCTTCCCCCAGTTCCAGAATGCATAATTGGTATAGACATACTGAGCAACTGGCAGAATCCCCACATTGGCTCTCTAACTCATGCAGTGAGGGCTATTATGGTGGGAAAGGCCAAGTGGAAGCCACTAGAACTGCCCCTGCCTAGCAAAATAGTAAATCAGAAGCAATACCGGATTCCTGGAGGGATTGCAGAGATTACTGCCACTCTTAAGGACTTGAAGGATGCAGGGGTGGTGATTCCCACCACATCCCCATTCAACTCTCCTATTTGGCCTGTGCAGTAAACAGATGTGTCTTGGAGGATGACAGTGGATTATCGTAAACTCAACCAGGTGGTAACTCCAGTTGCAGCTGCCGTTCCAGATGTGGTATCATTGCTTGAGCGAATCAATACATCCCCTGTTACCTGGTATGCAGCTATTGATCTGGCAAATGCTTTTTTCTCAATAGCTGTTAGTAAGGACCACCAGAAACAGTTTGCTTTCAGCTGGCAAGGTCAGCAATATACTTTCACTGTCCTACCTCAGGGGTATATCGACTCTCCAGCCCTATGTCATAATCTTGTCCACAAGGACCTTGATCATTTCTCCTTCCCACAAGACATCACACTGGTCCATTATATTGATGATATCATGTTGATTGGACCTAGTGAGCAAGAAGTAGCGACTACTCTAGACTTACTGGAAAGGCATTTGCATGTCAGAGGATGGGAGATAAACCCAGCAAAAATACAGGGTCCTTCCACCTCAGTGAAATTTCTAGGTGTCCAGTGGTGTGGGACACGTCGAGATATCCCTTCTAAGGTGAAGGATAAGTTACTGCATCTGGCACCTCCTACGACCAAAAAAGAGGCACAACGCCTAGTTGGTCTCTTTGGATTTTAGTGATAATATATTCCTTATTTGGGTGTGCTACTCTGGCGCATTTATCGAATGACCAGAAAAGCTGCTAATTTTGCATGTCTGGTAAATCCCAGTGGGGACCTGAACAAGAGGAGGCTCTGCAACAGGTCCAGGCTGCTGTACAAGCTGCTGTGCCCCTTGGACCATATGATCCAGCAGATCCAATGATGCTGGAAGTGTCAGTGGCAAATAGAGATGCTGTTTGGAGCCTTTGGCAGGCTCCTATAGGAAAATCACAATGCATACCCTTAGGATTTTGGAGCAAAGCCTTACCATCTGCTGCAGATAACTATTCTCCTTTTGAGAAACAGCTTTTGGCCTGCTACTGGGCCTTAGTAGAGACCAAACGCTTAACCTTGGGCCACCAACTTACCATGAGACCTGAGTTGCCTATCATGAACTGGGTGTTGTCTGACCCACCGAGCCATAAAGTTGGGCATGCGCAGCAGCACTCCATCATAAAATGGAAATGGTATATATGAGATAGGGCTGGAGTAGGTCCTGAAGTCACAAGTAAATTACATGAGGAAGTGGGCCAAATGCCCATGGTCTCCACTCCTGCCACATTGCCTTCTCTGTCCCAGACCAGAGCTATGGCCTCTTGGGGAGTTCCTTACAGTGAATTGACTGAGGAAGAGAAAACTTGGGCCTGGTTTACAGATGGTTCAGCACAATATGCAGGTACCACCCGTAAGTGGACAGCTGCAGCACTACAACCCCTTTCTGGGGTGTCCTTGAAGGACAGTGGTGAGGGGAAATCCTCCCAGTGGGCAGAACTTTGAGCAGTATACTTGGTTGTTCGTTTTGTTTGGAATGAGAACTGGCCAGAGGTGCGTTTGTATACTGACTCATGGGCTGTTGCTAATGGTTTGGCTGGATGGTCAGGGACTTGGAAAGACCATAATTGGGAAATTGATGACAAAGAGGTCTGGGGAAGAGGTATGTGGAGAGACCTTTCTGAGTGGGCTAAAAACATAAAGATATTTGTGTACCATGTGCATGTGCACCAGAGGGTGAGGTGACATCAGCAGAGGATGGTTTTAATACTCAAATGGATAAGATGACCCATTCTGTGGATACCAGTCATCCTCTTTCCGCAGCAGCTCCTGTCATTGCCCAATGGGCTCATGAACAAAGTGGTCATGGTGGTAGGGATGGAGGTTATGCATGGGCTCAGCAACGTAGACTTCCACTCACCAAGGCTGACCTGGCTACAGCCACTGCTGAGTGCCCAATCTGCCAGCAGCAAAGACCTACACTCAGCCCATATTATGGCACCATTTCCTAAGGTAACCAGCTGGCTACATGGTGGCAGGTTGACTACATTGGACCATTCCCTTCATGGAAGGTGGCAGTGATTTGTTGTAACTGGAATAGACACATACTCTGGATATGGGTTTGCTTTCCCTGAATGCAATGCTTCTGCCGAAACTACCACCTGTGGGCTTACAGAATGCCTTATCCATCGTCATGGTATTCCACACAGCATTGCTTCTGATCAGGGAACACACTTCACAGCAAATGAAGTAGGGAAACAGGTGCATGCTCATGGAATTCTCTGATCTTACCATGTTCCCCATTATCCAGAAGCAGCTGGATTGATAGAACGGTGGAATGTCCTTTTGAAAACTCAATTATGGAGCCAACTAGGTGGCAATATCTTGAAGGACTGGGGTAATGTTCTCCAGGAAGCTGTATATGCTCTGAATCAGCATCTGCTGTATAGTGCTGTTTCTCCCAAAGCCAGGATCCATGGGTCCAGAAACCAAGGGGTAGAAATGGAAGTGGCACCACTCACTATTACCCCTAGCAATCCACTAGGAAAATTTTTGCTTCCTATCCCTGCGACCCTAAGCTAGAACTACAGGTTTTAGTTCCAAAAGGGGGAGTGCTTCCACCAGGAGAAACAACAATGATTCCATTGAACTGGAATCTAAGACTGCCACCTGGTCACTTTGGGCTACTGATGCCCCTGGATCAACAAGGCAAGAAGGAGATTACTCTACTGACTGGGGTGATTGACCCAGAGTATCAAGGGGAAATAGGACTGCAACTACACAATGGAGGTAAAGAAGAGTTTTCCTGGAATATAGGAGATCCCCTAGGGCATCTTTTAGTACTGTCATACCCTGTGATTAAAATCAATGAAAAACTGCAACAACCCAATCCAGGCAGGGCTACCAATGGCTCTGAAACTTCAGGAGTGAAGGCAAACATCCACGGCCAGCTGAAGTGCTTGCTGAGGGTAAAGGAAACATGGAATGGGTAGTGAAAGAAGGTAGTGATAAATATGAACTATGGCCACGTGATCAGTTACAGAAATGGACTGTAATGCCATTTTGTTCATGTTATACTAATTAAGTTGTAAGGTATCAAGTTTAACAATTGAATATTGCCCAAGTTCTTACACCCTATTCTAGAGAGATTTAATGTGTTTCCGTTTGTATGCAAGACAGTTGAGTATTGTTAGGTGAGGAAAAAAAATGTGTCTTTTATTCTTTTCTATTTAGAAATTAGGTATGGTTGAAGGTGATGAGTAGTATACCTGTGAAGTTGACAAGGGGTGGACTGGCATGGTCAGGTTCATGTGTCAACTTGGCCACGTGGTGGTACCTGTTTGTCTGGTTGGGCAAGTGCTACCTGTCTTTTGCTATGAGGACATTTCCTAGAATTAAATCATGATCACATCAGCTACATCCACAGCTGATTCCATTTGTAATCAGCCAAGGGGCATGTCTTCTAGAATGAGTGATGCTTAATCTAATCACTGGAAGCCTTTTAAGGAGGATTCAGAAGAGACAGGCTCTCTTTCAGCTTCGGCCAGCGAGCCTCTCCTGTGGAGTTCGTCCAGACCCTCCAAAGGGATCATCAGCTTCACAGCCTGCCCTATGGATTTTGGACTCTACATTCCCATGGTTACGTGAGACACTTTTATAAATTTTGTATTTATGAATATTTCCTGTTGATTCTGTTTCTCTAGAGAACCCTAACTAATACAGTGCCCATTTCACAAGTTTGATGTCAGAATTAATGACATAATGCTTTAATGCTTTGCATACCCAGCTCATTCCTTGAGGGAAGTATTGCCATGATAACAAAACTGAACAAACGTATCACAAGAAAAGGAAACTACAGACTTCTAGCCCTTATGAAAAAAATACCAGCAAGTGGAACCCACCAACATATAAAAAGGATTATATACCATGACCAAGTGGGATTTATCAGACATGCAAATTTGGTTTAACATCTGAAAATCAATTAATGTAATACACCATATCAATAAGATAAAGACAAAACCACGTTATCATCTCAGTAGATGCAGAAAAAATATTTAACAAAATCCTATACCCCCTTCATGATAAAAACACTTAACAGACTAGGGGAATAGAAGGAAACTTCCTCAATCGGATAAAGATAATCTATGACAATCCTACAGTTAACATTATATTAATGTTGAAGACTGAATAAATTCACCTTAAGATCAGGAACAAAAGAAGGATGTCTTTTCTTGCTATTTCTATACAGTATGATAGTGCAGTTTCTAACTAAATCAGTCGGCTGAGAAAACTAAATAAAAGCATCTATATTGGAAAGAAGGAAGTAAAATGATCTCTATTTAAAGTTGACACGATCTTGTATGTAGAGAATCCTAAGGAATCCACTAAAACCTACTAGAGCTAATTAATGAGTCGGCAAGGTTTCAGCATAGAGGTTCAGTTTACAAAAATAAATTTTATTTCTACACATTAACAATGAACCATCTGAAAATGGAATTAAAGCTGTTTCATTTCCAACAGCACTGAAAAGAAAAAAAATACCCAGGAGTAAATGTAACAAAAGAAGTGTAAAACTCCTACTCTGAAAAGTACCAGTGTTGAAAAAAATATGAATGAAAAAAAACTCATATTCATTGATTGAAGTCTTAGTACTGTTAAGATGGCAATAATCTCCAAATTGACCTACAGATTTAACATAATCTTGTCAACATCCCAGCTGGTCTGTTTGCAGAAATGAATAAGCTGATCCTAAAATTCACATGGAGATTCAGGGGAGTCTGAATAGCCCAAACAGTCTTGAAAGAGAACAAAGTTAGAAGACTCGTACCTCTCAATTTCATAACTACTACAAAGCCAGTGGTCAAGATGGCAGTGTAGTACTAGCTAAGGGTGGACATACAGACATTGGTATAGGTCAATGGAATAGAATCTTGAGAGTGCAGAAATAAACCCTCACATTTATGGTCAATTGATTTTCAATAAATATGCCGAGACAACTCAGTTGGAGTGGGGTGAGGGGGTGAGAATAGTCTTTCCAACACATGATGCTGGGCATGCTGAATATCCACACACTGAAGAATGAAGTTAGATCTCTTTCTTATATCACAGAAGATAATAAATTCAGAATAGTCGTAGATCTAAGTGTAAAGACTAAAACTATAAAATTGAAGAAGTTACATGGGTAAATGTTCCTGACTGTGAGTTCGGTTAAAGACTTCTAAGATATGACACCAAAAATGTAAATGGTAAAAGTAAAATAGATAAATTGTTACTTCATCAAATTAAAAACAAACAAAACTCTTCAAAGGATACCATCAAGAAAATGAAAAAGACAAACCGGAGAATGAGAGAAATTTTTTACAATTCATAAATCTAATAAAGGACATATCTAGAATATATTTAAAAAATCTCACAACTCAAGTCATCCAACGAAAAGTGGCACAGAGGATCTGAAGAGACATTTTCTCCAAAGTAGTTATATAAACGGCCAGTAAGCTCAGGAAAGGATGCTCAAAGTCCATCATCAGGGAGCTGCAGATAAAGACCACAATGAAACAACAATTTGCACCCACTAGGATGGCTGTCATCAAAAAGAAAGACAATAAGAAATGTTGGTGAGGATGTGGACAAATTGGACCACATACATTGTTGCTGGAAATGAAAAATGGTGCAGCTGCTTTGTAAAACTGCCCGGCAGTTCCTCTAAAGGTTAAACGTAGAATTACCGTAAAACCGAGTAATCCCACTTCTCAGTATATAACCAAGAGAAATGAAAACAGGTGTCCAGTGCAAAAACGTATGTATGAAAGTACATGGCAGCATTATTTGCGATAACCAAAAAGTGGAAACAACCCTGTTGGTGACTGAGTAAATAATATATCCATTGGAATATTATTTGGAAATGAAAGGGAGTACTACATTATGGATAACACTTGAAAACGTTATGCTAAATGAAAGAAGCCATTTACAAAAGACCACTATTGTATGATAGTCCATTTATATGAAAAGCCCAGAACAAGCAAGAAGAAAGTAGATTATTGGTTTCTTAGAAGTGGAGGTTTTGAGGGAAAAAGGGGGACTGACTGCCAATGGACACTGGGTTTCTTTTGGGGTGGTAAAAATGTTCTAAAATTGGCTGTGGTGATGATTGTACAACTCAGTGAAGTACTAAAAACCATTGAATTACATACTTTAAATGGATGAATTGTAGGGTATGCGATGTAGATCTCAATAAAACTGGTGTGTGTATGACTGTATGTGTATTTTTATATACACACATTATTAGCATCATGCCTGTCCCTTTGTAAGTGATCAGTAAGTATTAGTTTTCATTGCAATAATAACTCCCTTTGTTTGTAGTGTTCTTTTGTTGTAGTAAATATGGAATAAGAAGAGAAAGTAGTTGAACATACAAATTAATTCAGATACCAGATGAAATAAAGGTGGCTGAATATGTGGCAGCATCAGGCCAGTTGCTGAAAGCTCATCTCGGGGGTATTAATGAGGTCGTGTGGTGCAGGTATCTGGCATATATAGTAAGTACATCAAACTGTTCAGTAAATCTGAATCTAGTTATTCTTAAAATGTGGTTGAACTTGGGTCTCAGAAACCAGATGTCACCAATGCAGAAGTTCTTCAAAAAAGAATATGCATAATTTGTATGATAAAGACCAGGATTTTCATGTTCAAAGTCATTGAACCAGTTGTGTGTCTGTGTGTTCTTTAAAAATTACGATAAGTATGACAAAGGCCAGAGTTTTAGTTCTGGTGCTATATGTATTTTTTTCTAGGCAGCTTCTGGAGAAACTCAGCTTACCACATTCAGTCCATGGCTGAATGAATAGTTTTTCTCTGTGCAGATGCCTTTGACTCTGAGTTTTTGAACCCCTGGAGAAGAATCAGCTGGAGTCCTAGAAAATAGTATCTGCAGAAGTTTTGCATCAGCATTGTAGATGCCCCATGGTGGTCACCAGTATTTTCACCTTTAGAACTTGGAAACCATGTGCCAATTAGTCAGTAAGTTTCTCTGCTAAGACGCATTTATTTAAGAAATGACACAGTGGTTTTACCTGAAGATATATCTGGGAGGGTATTTCTCTTTTCAGTGTTTGGGAAAACTAAGTGAGCTTTTTCTTTGCCACCTAATGTCACTTGGCCCCACTGTGGTGGAGCTAGACTCAAACCTCCCAAGTCTATCTGATTGCAAAGACAGTGCTTGCTCTTACTCTTAACCAGTAGGCTGAACCACCTCTCAAGGATAGACAGGGTGGAGGATGGAAGAGGGCTGAAGGAAGACAGATGTGAAAATAAACAGGCTTCTCAGAAGCAGTAAGAAGTCTGATTGAGTAAAGTGCAGGATATCTACAAGGATGGATAGAGTGATGTGGCTTATGAACTGAGAAAGGTAGGGTGAGAGATTAAGGAGTAAAGTGCCAGACAGTTTGAACACTAAAGATAAAGAGCAGAGAGTCTCAGCCTTTCTGTGTATGTAACACACTCCTAGAAGGGGGATGGGAGCCGTTGGTCTTTAGGATATTTAAAAATGCTTGTGGAGAATTATTCTAGAGGCCTTTGACCCATAAGGAGGCTGGGGTCACCCTATTACTCCAAGCAGATGAGGAATGCTCGAATTAGGTCAGAGGCTATGGGAATACAAAATAGGGAATAAGATGGGAAAGATTTTCGAGTCTGGATCAGTAGGCTTATTAGGATTTGATGAAGAGGGAAGAGATGAAGATTTTTTTTTTTATCTGGGTGGATGCAGTGCCATTTATAGAGATGTGTAAGTTATGCAGCGTGGAAGAACAGGTTTTAAAGGCTAGGCTTGGGGTAATTGGTTTATGATATATGGAGTGGTAAGTACTTCGGGACTGTCCGGGAGGAAGAAACCAGCAGGCACTTGGAAATTCAGCATTTTGGGTTTTAGAACAATTTGGAAAACAACATCACAGGGTTTAGAATTGGAAACTTTGAAGTAGATGAGTGTGTCTGGGAGGCAGAGAGGAAAAGAACTTTAAGGGCAGAACCCATTTGAAGCATCAACAGTCATTATCTCAAGTCCCATCTCATGCCAGTGTGGACATCTTAGTAAACATCTTGCATGCCACATGAAATCTTACAAGTGCTGGAGCAGGGGTTCCTGAATTCATGCAGTTTTTCTGTACTAAGTGTCCTAAAGTATTTAGGTTTAGGCTTTGGCTTCTGGTGGTGTCTTCATGGAAGCATGGGATGATTTTCTTGTAGGTTGCAAAGGATGCTAAATGTCTTGGCATGTTCTGTACTCTGGCTCCTTAGGGTGAATTAATAGGTCAGTGCCCCCCAGATCCTGGTTTGACTCCTTCCTTTTCCTCGAGGCAAAACTAGTCTGGGCTTGCTATGTGATTCCTCTCCTCCCAAATTCTTTCTGTCATTTTGATTTTAAGGCATCAACCACCCCGTAAATTGTAACTCCTGTAATTGAGCAGTGCAGGCTTGCAGTGCATGGTGGGTAAAAGTGACAGGCTGTCTGGAGCTCCTGGTTCCATCAGGCACCTGTGGGGCGAGAGGGGCTAGGGGATCAGCTCCCTTCCAGATGTGCTCTAACTTGCTATCTTGGAGCCAGCCTGAGAAGACTGGAGAAAACCCAGAGACAGTAGGTGTGACTTGTCAGAAGAAGGGCCTGCCCTCTCTCTCTGTGTCAGATCAAAGACTTGACTTTTCAGTCATTTGACATCCTAACGTGTGGATGTTTCTGAGCCAGGGCCCGGCTCCGGTGGTCTGTGTCTGGAAACAGTGGGGAACGTGTGGGCCTGCATGTGCTTTTTGCAGACTGGGGTGGACGGGTTGGGCCAGCATCTCTCCCAGCTGCTCTTTTAGAATTCAGAGCTGGAGGGATCTGGCGGGATCAGGCCAGCCGCCTCGTTTTTCACATTGGAAGCTGCTGCCCAGTGATGCCCTTTTCCTAGCTCCAGCTCTGGGGGTGAGCTGGTCCAGCTTGGTGGCAGCTGCCTTTAAATAGCTGTTTCCTCCAGCCCCACAGATCCTGAGTCCTAGGGCACAGGGGTCATTCCCAGTTTGGCTTGACCTTAGGGTGGCCATATAGTTTCATCTCCAGACTAAAACTCTTTGGAAAATAAAGTTGTGTAATGTTAATAATTACACCAGGAAAACAAACTGGACAATCCCAGGCAGACCTGGATATACGATCTTCCTACTCGCGCCTTCACTTTTGGCTCAGTTCTTATCCCCACCTCAGGGGATACTCCCCCTGCCCCCACTTCTGTCTCTTCACAAGACACATGGGTGTGGTCACCTCTTTAGATCCCATGACTCAGACAGCTTTTGACACCTCTGTGAACTTCCACATTGGAGGGCCCAGGAAATGGGAAACCTGGGAAAATCACTGGAAGCATATATCTGAAAATCTACAACTGTTCAGGACCTCAATCCAGGAACTTTGATTTAAAAAAAAAATTCATTTATTTATTAAAAAAATTTAACAAACCAAATAAAACACCAACATATATAATCAGTAATTCACAATATCGTCACTTAGTTGCATATTCATCATTTCTTAGAACATTTGCATCAATTCAGAAAAAGAAATAAAAAGACAACAGAAAAAATGAAAACAGAAAAAAAAAGATTATACCTACCATACTCCTTACCCCTCACTTTCATTGATCACTAGCATTTCAAACTAAATTTATTTTAGCATTTGTTCCCCCTATTATTTATTTTTATTCCATGTGGAACTTTGATTTTTTAGTGGATAGTAAGTAGATGTCATGAATTTACTATTTTATTTTTATGCTAAGCACCCAGTTGTTTTCATGGGGGTTCATTCTTCTCTTGCATATATCACGAGAGTGGTCAGCTAGCAACATTCAGATAACCAGAGGCACATTCTGCTCTGAGAACCCTAGACCCTCTGTCGAGCTCAGAAACTCAACCATGCCCAGCCTTCCGACTGGAAAGGTGGAAGGGAGAGCCCAAGGCTCTGGGCTCCTGACAGAAGTGCAAGGAAAGCAGGGACTAGGTTACTTGTTTATCCTGTGTCTGTATGGTTTCCACAGTCACAGGGTAGGAGGGAAGGAACATGAGCATCTGGGCTTCTCTGAGACCCTGCCAAGTGGGAATTAGGGAGAGAAGATACTCCTTTTTGAAAGTCGAGGAGGTGGTGAGGAGAGCTCTGCCAGGTGGCTTTCTCAGCCCTGTGCTGGCCAGTTTTTCTACCCGGCACCGGCACAGCCCAGATCACCATGGATCCTCAGTGAGAAAGGTCAGAGGAGAGGAAATGGTTTCTCTTTTGGTCTTCGGACGACGTCCATGGACCTCTGCTTCCCCCAGGTGACCTGGGTGAACTGCATTTGATCACTGTCTGACTGGAGTCAGGAGTAAGGTGGCCAGACTTAGCAAACAAAAATACAGAGCGCCGACACACACGGAAGGACAGATGCCGCAATTCCACACTTAACACGTAATATCTAGGAAAAGCAACTTCACAGAGACAGAAAGTAGATTGAGGTTACCAGTGGCTGGGATAGGGAAGGGGAATGGGGAATTATGACTTAATAGGTGCAGAGTTGGTGTTTGTGGTCATGAAAAAGTCTTGGTAATGGGTGGTGGTGAGAGTAACACAACTTCGTGAATATATCACTGAAGTTATTAAAAATAGGTAAAATGGGAAAATTTATGTTATATAGAAGTTACCACATGCAGGAAGATACAGGATGCCTAGTTCAATTCAGCTTTCTGGTAGAGAATAGTAAGTCTCATGCGATATTTCTATTTGATCTGGCAACCCTAATTAGAAGGGACTGGCCAGAGGTTGGTTATCTTTGAAGCACTGCATGACCCTTCCCCTTCAGTCCGGAGATACTTATTGTGTGCCATCTCTGTGTCCGATGCTGCTCTTGGCACCGGCAATATTGCCCTGAGCTAAGGCAGACAAGAATCCCCGTCCTCCCGGAGCCTACGTGGGGGAGATGGCAGTCATTAAGATAAGGTACATTAGATGGTGAAAGCGTTAAGTAGGACAATGAACAGGGAAGGGGGATAGGGAGGTTGTGTGAGGAAGGAGTCTGGGGGTGGGGGGGGGGCACCTGCAGGAGGTGAGGAATCTCGGGAATAAACCAAGCAGACATCTAGAGGAAGAGTATTCTAGGCTGAGGCTTCCGCTGATGTCAGAAACCCGATGTGCCTGATGTGTCTGGGGAGCATCGAAGGCCCAGTGCGGCTGGAGTAGAGACTGCCAGGAAGAGAGACAGTGAGGGGAGGGGAGCAGATCTCAGAGGTCTCTGTGAAGATGTCGGCTTTCATTCAGAGTGAGCGACTTTTGGAGGGTATTGAGTCGAGCCCAGGGGGTATGATCTGAGTAGGTTTTGGAAAGGTCGCTGTCTGTCCGATGCCGAACACCCTGAAAGCAAGCCTGGAATCTGGTTCTTCCACCCTGACCTCAGCAGTGGGCAGTGGGAGTTGAGATCTGCTTCTCCTTGGAATAAAGAGATAGTACCGCCTGCACCAGCAACCCTTGCAGAGTCTTTACTTTCTTGCTTCCCCATTTGAGTGAAATGTCTCCACCAAAAAAGGGGAAGGATACGTTGCCGCTGTCTATCCATTTTTTTGCCAGCTGCCTTGTGATATACCTGATTTAAGGGATGATTCTTTAGAGAGTTATGTTTGCTGGGAAGTTTTTAGAGAGAGAATAGTGAGTTGGTAGTTATCACTTTACGTGGTTGGCGTTTCAGAGCCTTCTAAAATGGTCATTCAGTAAAAATACATCAACTCCTTTGTGGCTATGGAATGCTTTATTCTTTAGACTAATTAATTCAATTTTAAATTGTTTGAGAGCTGAGAAGCTTGAACACATGTTTTTTCTTTTCCAGTCCGAGAAGAAAAGAGTGAGCTGGTTAGTAGTGAGCTTTCTCTGCTTGACCTGGCTGAAGCAGTCTGATATAAAAAGTTGAACGGAGAAAAGTCCAACATAATTCACATTTACAATTGAAGAATGTAAAATTTAAGAAATATATACATTTAATTTCATAAAATAATTGTGTCCTTTGGTGAAAAATACTAAGGTTTTTATAAAAACTTGTTTTTTAAGTAAATGAAATTATTTTAAATGTCAGCCAGCTTTGGTGACAAGAGCTATAATTCTTAACAGGTGGCAAATATTTTCCAAAAATCTTTCTCACACCTGTTGATATAAAGATGGTATACTGATAAATTAACTGTGGTAAAGAATATTAATAAATATTTAAATCTTCAGGCATATCCAGAAATTTGAGAAGATGCAAAAATGAAATACTTCTTTTATGTATAGTATGTCCCTTCTGAATATGAAAACTGAACATTTCACCACAGTATGAAGAGTAGCTTAAAATCTAGCCAGTATTTAAAATTAAGAACTAAGCAGATTGTTTTTTGAGGGATTATTCTTTGCTGGGGCATACATGTGGCATTGAGAATGTGGACTTGCAGGGGTGACCCCTGTAAAAGATCATCAAACAAAGTGCAAATGTTTGCTATATTGTGGATATGTACGTTGTATAACAAAAAAAAAAAGAGAGAGTATTTTAGATGAAACCAATTCTAGCTTGTGTTTTCCGTTGTTTTCTTGACTAGGGACTAAAATTTGTTTTGAACTGGTTTTTAATATAATTCAGAGCCATACCATGATAAATTGAGATTCTTGGCATCTCAAGTTTGGAATTACAGTGTAAGAAGCACATTCACTTTTGAGTCAGAAAGATACAGCATCATCACCCCTAGTGGGATGACCTTGATTTCTTCAAGCTTTTGTTTTCTCCGTAAAATAGGGGTATCTCATGTGGAGTTTTTGTGACAGTTAAGTAGGGAATTGACTTGGATTTAGTGCCCGCTCAGTACCTGGCACATGGCAAGGTCTCAGTAAGTGGCAGCTGATATCATTATTATTGACACTGATTTTTATTATCATCCTGACCTAGACTGAACAGTTTCTTTTATCTAAGGATTTCCAAGGCCACCCAAATTCAAGTTTCACATGTGCAGTCAGAATCTTTGAATGCAGAGAAAGAGAGAGAGACTGAGAGCACATGTGCACAAAGAGGAAAGAAGAAGTTTGGTTTAGAATAGGTGGGAATCCAGAATAATCCTGGTGAGTGTGTCATTATGCCCGACATCTCCCTCCAGGTGGCCCGTCCAGCCAGGTTGGTAATTAACGTCCACGGATGCAAGCTGAGAGTCTCCTGGGCTGCTAGATATTTAGCGAGAGGAACACGCAGCACCAGGAGGCTCAGCGCCTGTTCGGGGTGCACAGCTGGGCTGTTGGAGGCATCGCCTGAGTTGGGCCTGCCGGGTCTCAGCTGGTGCACAGACACTGCCCCGCAGCCCTGCCTCCGCCCAGCGAGCTCAGCTAAACAGACGGGCCCATGTGGAGCGGCTACAGCCTCAAGCTGCTTTGCTGCCTCAGTCAGGCAGGGCTGTCCAAGCCCCTGCTCTGCTATTTAATCTGTCACTTGCTGGTGACAGCTTCCTGCCTAAGCAGAGGCAGTGTGTGCGCGCTACAGGTTTCAGCTCATTACCTCTGCGGGGTCCTGTTGCTGAGCCTGCTGGGCGGGGTAGAGGCCTTCAGTGCAGCCCCTGACACCAGCCTCTGTCCCTCCATAGGCAGTTGTTGAGTCTGCTCCCCCGTTTAGTGCCCCCCATCCCCATCTTCCTCCGGAGCCTAAGCCCAGGGATTTGTTTTCTCCCAGCCTGATGGGACTGTAGTACTTGAACTTGAAGGTCAGGAAGAAGAAGACTTTGGTTAAATGATCTTGGGCAAATGGATTTACCTTTGGGGGTTTGTTTACACTATTAATAGGACATGGACTCCTGGAAACCCAACATGTCTTCTTCATCTCGTATTCCTTGAACTTAATAGTAAATGCCCAATAAATAACTTCAGTCTGTAAAATGGAGAGGATGGTGTCTTCGGCCCTGGGTTGTTCTAAGGAGGAGAGATGGTTTTGTAATTCTCCTATACAGTGGCTGTTTGGCTGACTTTTGACATTCTTGACAGCTGGCAAAGGGGAATAAGGTGAGGGGACCCTTGTTTTTCTCCAGGCTCTGCCCCTTCCATATTTCCAATATCAAAAAATCTCAAACAAATCAGGACTTAAAGAGAAGCC
>PVIY010037006.1:0-25015 GCA_004026745.1 Myrmecophaga tridactyla
GGCTGTGCTACATTGCATTCTCTCATTTAAGCACCAGCCAATTAAGCCAAACGTCACTCATTGCAGCAGACACGCCTCCTAGTTGACTGCAGATGTAATTGGCAACAGATGAGGTTCACGTACCGTTGGCTTATGTCCGCAGCAACAAGACTAGGTATGCTCACCTGGCCAAGTTGACAACTGAATCTAACTAACACACAGGGTATATGCTCCAGCATGACATTGCACTTTTTATTTTACTAGCCATCATTTAATCACTTCCTTAAGTGATTTCTCACACAGAGGAGAAGGTGATGTGAAGACAGAGGCAGAGACAGGAATGATGCAGCCACAAGCCCAGGGGTGTTGGGGCAGCCACCAGAAGCTGAAAGAAGCAAGGGATGGATTCTTCCTCAGAGCCCCCAAAGGGAATGCAGCTCTGATTGACTCTCAACTTCTCATCTCCAGCACTGTGAGAGAATAAATTTTTGTTTTTCTTAAGCCTGATAAAATACTTGCTATTTTTCAAGATCCACATAACATGTCACGTCCTTTAAACTTTTCCTATGTAACTAAGGTGCTCTTTTTGCTCTCTTTGGCAGTTTGTTAGCCAAACTAAACTCAATACCTTCTTCCGTTTATACATTCATATAGCCTCACTTTGTGATTTTTGTGTGTTTCCTCCTATCAAGAGGAGTGGTTTATTTCTCTCATTTGAATTGAAACTTTGCTATACTACTTGCTTTGTCTAATGTAACTCTAACAAATGTGACATAAGCAGTTGTTTGTAAAGCATTTGTACATTAGGAGTTCCCCTCTTTTAGCCATGATTGGAATCCTGAGCTGGTGATGTAAACAGGCCCTCACTAGCCATCTGTAGAGGTCATGAGGAGGAGAATGAGGCACCATAGCTCACGCTAGCAGCAAATGCCAAACATGAATAAGGCCATGTTAAACCACCAAGCATCAATCTGCCAGATGAGGACAGTCTCATGAATGATTATTGAGGAGAACAAAACTACCCAACTGATTATGCCCAAATTGTTTCCCACAGAGTCATGATCAAATAAAATGGTTATTGTTTTAAGCCACTAAGTGTTGGGGTAATTTCTATTGAAGCAAATGTTAACAGAACACTCCCTTAAGCTCCATGTTTCAGTCAAGGAAGCTAATTGCTATAACAAAAAGTACCAAGAACTTGATGGTTTTATACAATGAAAGTTAATTTTTCATCATGCACAACCTATTGGGGGATTTTTCTTGTACATCAACTCTCCTGGCCAGCTCTTGGTCAAGTAGTGATCTGGGGATTTAGGATCCTTTCATCTTTTGACGCCATTATTTTTAACACATAACCTCTACACTTATAGAAGAGACTTAACCACTTCAGCCTGAAAGTGATATTGCTTTACTCACCTAGATGCAAGATAGCTGGGAAATGTGTCCAACTCTATTATTTGCCATTTCTGATCTATTTCTATAGCCCTTCGCTCTTTATAACTTTCTTAAGACATTATATTTCACTTTGCTGAACAACAATTCCCAACACCGAGCTGAAACAACCTTAAAGAACAGAGCTATACCTACTAGCTTCTCTTGCAATATACAATATAAATCCTTGTATATAGAAGGGCTGCCCTAATAAACATTTATATAGTCTTTTATAATTTTCAAGTTATATTCAGAAGCTCTATTTCATTTAATTCTCACAACATTGTAAGATAAATATTAAATATATATAATTGTCTCCATTTTACACATGATGAAATTGAGGCTCAGTGATGTCTCCAAACTTCTCCAAGGTTACTACCTAGAAAGTGACAGAGCTGGAACTGAAACCCTATAATCTCACTATAAATCCTCTGACTACCTTTATCATACTGTCAAAAACATTTAAGTGAACCAAATCTTTGCTTTATTTTTCTTTCAAATTCATCCTATATCCAATTCAGTCACCAAATTCCAGTAATTCCTCTTCCATAATGTATCTTCCTTCCTTCTTTTGAACTTGGTTCAGGTCACTTCCCACCTAAGTCACTGCAGTTGTCTCCTAAATTATAATTACTGCCTCTGATCTCTTCCTTCTTTAATTCATTCTTAACACTTTGTCAAAATAACATACTAACTCACCATTTTAATTGTCATTTTCCAATTCAAAATCCTCAAAGTCACAACTTTACATCTAAGCTAAAATATGAATTAGCTAGATATTCATGGTCCTTCCAACTTTGGTCCCTGAAATACCTTTCCAGTCTTATGTCCTGTTATTCTTTTGGTCAAACATTCTGTTCTTGACAGGCTAATTAACTCAATCTCCCCTAAATTATCCATGGAGCAGAATGCTATTTTGACTCCCCAACAGCTATTCCTCTATTCCTCAATTTTCTTTCATTGTCCATTCCTTCCTCAGATCTCCTGGAGTAAATCTGGACTAGAATCATTCAATCTTGGAAACCCCACTTTTCTTGCCATTAAGACTGATTTGTGAAGGACATGGCTAATGAGACATGAGGAAAATTCTTCTGGAAGGCTTCTGAGAAGGATTTTCTTGGTCTAGTAAAGAGACAAATGGAACTTCCATTTCCAAGAATATGGTTCAGCAGATATCTTTAAAAACAATGGCCTACAAATTATCTAAATAGAAAAATAAAAGAACTAAATATTTAAATCCATACCTTAGTTTGCAAAAACCAGTGAATATCTAAGTACTAAAAACTGAAATCTGAGTGGTATAATCGATATGGCTACATAAGACATCCCTGAAAAAAGTGTCCCCAGAGATCTAACAAATAAAAGGACAAATACCACTTGCTTGGAACCCTAGAGGATGGTAGAGACTGGAGAAAGACTCCATGAACACTGAACCGAAGAAACAGGAAAATATCAGGTAGGAAAATTCTGTCCTGGACTGTCCGTCTATGCCCATTCCCTTGCCCCTTACTTGTTTCCACGTGTTTGGGGATCAAAAACAGAGACATGGCCCAGGTCCCTCCCACCATAGAGAGGCTGTGGAGTAACTTACTGCGGTGAGTTACACATATACAGACACAGGGACATAAGTCCTCAGAGACCCGAGTCAGAACACAAGCTGCTGAGGAGTACTGCACACAAAAAGGCCCCCTTGGAGGAAGGATGGGGATAGAGAGAGAGACCACAACAGAAAGGCTGTCAAGAACTGTTGTACCCTCACTCAATTAAGCATCAGTCAGGTGGACCACCTAAAGCCAAAATGGACTTTTCTGAAATGACCCACCCTTCTGGATTAACCCCATCTGCCCGCCTAGGATGGGACCATGAAGGGGAAGAAACTGGAAACCGAAAAGCCTCACAGAAAAATAAGAGGGGGGTTAAACTGAATTGCTGTAAGATAGGAGGGGTCCAAAAACTGAAAACTGTAAGGAAAATGGGGCACTGCATGAGGGAGAGAATTTAAACAAATCATAGGAGCTGAGAAGAAAAGTCTATATAAAAACAAACAGAAAAAAACCCAAAATTCCTGGAAAAGGGACATAATAAAGGAAGCTTTCTCCTGCAGGCGAAACAATTGCATAAAATGTGCAATTTAAAAAATTGCACCACATACCCAGGGCAACAATTAAACATGGGCTATTCTAAAGGTCTAGAGTAAGTTAGACTAAGAGTCAAAGAAGAACCTTAATACAAAGCCAATCAACAATAAAACTCTAGACAAGAAGGAGAAATGGACTTACAGCAGTAAGTCATCAAGATGATCAGATGCCTAGACCTCAGAAGGAAATTACAAGCAATATTAGGAGACAGGAAGATATGGTTCAGTTGAGGGAACAAATTGAAACTTCAGAGGAGACTCAGACATTGGAACAACTAATCAAAGATGTTCAAAGAAATCTCCTAAGTCAATTCAAGGAGATGAAGGAAAATATGCATAAAGAGATAAAAGTTCTTAAGTAGACAATGTGTGAGCATAAAGAAGAGTTTGAAAGTATTAAAAGAAAACATAACAGAAATTATGGGGATGAAAGGCACAGTAGTCAAGATCAAAAATACTCTAGAAGCATACAACAGCAGATTTGAATAGGCAGAATAAAGAAGCTGGAAGACAGAACAATCAAAAGCATGCAGTCAGAACAGATACAGAAAAGAATAGAAAAAATTGAGTAGTATCTCAGGGATTTGAGTGACAGCATAAAATACACAAACATATGTCTCATGGATATCCTAGAAAGACAAGAGAAATAAAAAGGGACAGAAAGAAATATTTGAGGAAATAATGGCTAAAAATTTCCCAACTTTTGTGAAAGACATATATATATATACTCCACACACTCCACACAGAATCAATCCTAAGAGGCCTGTTCCAAGACACATGCTAATCAGAATGTCAAATGCCAAAGATAAAGAGAGAATTCTGAAAGCAGCAAGAGAAAAGTGATTCTTTACATACAAAAAAATCACCAGTAAAGCTAGTAGAGCTAATAAAAGACTTCAGCAAAGAGGTGAGTATAAGATCAACATACAAAAATCTGTAGTGTTTCTATACACTAGTATAGTGTATAGCAAATGAGGAGGAAATCAAGAAAAAAACTCCATTACAATAACAAAGACTCAAATATCTAGGAATAAATTTGACCAAGATGTAAAGGAATTGTATACAGAAAACTAGAAAACATTGTTAAAAGTAACCAAAAAAGACCTAAATGAATGGACAGGACCTAACACAGAGGAAACTCTGTGTTAATAGACTGAAAGACTAAATATTGTTAAGATGTCAGTTCTACCCAAAATGATTTACTGAGTCAATGCAACCCCAATTGAAATTCCAACAACCTATTTTACAAACAGAAAAGCCAATTATCAAATTATCAAAATTTATTTGGAAGGGTAAGGGATCCTGAAAACAAGAAGAATGAAATTGGAGGGCTCACACTTCCTGACTTTAAAGCATATTACAAAGCTACAGTATTACAAAACCGCATGGTACTGGCACAATGATAGATAAAGCAACCAATGTAATTGAATTAAGAGTTCAGAAATAGATCCTTCCACATATGGCCAATTGATTTTTTTGAGAAGGCTGTCAGGTTCACTCAATTGGGAAAAAATAGTGTCTTCAAAAAATGGTGTTGGGAGAACTGGATATCAATATGGAAAAAAATGAGAGAGGAGCCTTATCTCACACCTTATATAAAAATTAACTAAAAGTGGATCAAAACCCTAAATATAAGAACCAGGATCATAAAACTCCTAGAAGAAACTGTAGGGAAGCATCTTCAGTATCTTAGGTTAGACAATAGTGTCTTCAACTTTACATCCAAAACATGAACAATGAAAGGAAAACTAGATAAATGGGACCTCATCAAAATTTAAAAGTTTGGGACAGCAAAAGACATTGTCACAAAGGCGAACAGACAACCTATCCAATGGGAGAAAATGTTTTGAAATCACACATCTGATAAGGGTTTAATATCCAGAATATAAAAACAAAATCCTACCACTCAACGATAAAAAGACAAGCAACTCAAATTAAAAAAAACAGGCAAAAGACTTATATAGACATTTCTCCAAAGAGGAAATACATGTGGTTTAAAAGCACATGAAAAGATGTTTCACGTTACTAATTTTTAGGGAAACGCAAATCAAAACCACAATGAGATGTCATTTCACACCCACAGAAAATTACAAGTGTTGGAGAGGATGTGGAGAAATAGGAACACACATTCATTGCTGGTGGGAATGTAAAATGGTGCAGCCCCTGTGGAAGACTGGCAGTTCCACAGGGAACTAAATGTAGAATTACTGTATGACTTGACAATCCTACTGCTAGGTATATACCCAAAAGAACTGAGAGCAGGGACTCCAACAGATATTTGCACACCAATGTTTATAGTGGCGTTATGCACATTTGCCAAAAGATGAAAGCATCCCAAGTGCTCATCAACCGATGAATACATAAACAAAGTGTGGGTTTATACATATGATGTCATATTATTCAGCTTAAAAAGAAATGATGTCCTGATGCATGCAACAACATGGATGAACCTTGAGGACATTATACTGAGTAATAAGTTAAACATAAAAGAACAAATGTTGTATTATCTCACTGATACGAACTAGTAATAATAAACAAACTCATAGAGCTAGAATCTAGAATATATGCTACCAGTGGATAGATTAAGCGTAGAGAATGGGGAGCTGATGCTTAATTTGTACAGAGTTTCTATTTCATTTGATTGTAAAGTTTGGAAATGGATGATAGTGATGGAAGCACATTATTGTGAGTCTAATTAACAGAACTAAATTGTGCATGAGAATGTGGTTGAAGTGGGAAATTTTGGGTCGTGTATGAAAGTTAGAAAATAAAACATAGGACTGTATAAAACAGTGAATCCCATTGTGGATGATGGACTAGGGTAAACAATTCAAGTATAATAATATTCTTTTATGAATTATAATAAATATACAACACTCATACAAGGTGCTAATAATACTATATGGGAAAAATAAACCTATGGTAAACTATGGACCATAGCAAATAGTACTATTCTAACATTCTTTGATCAGCTGTAACAAAAGTGCCATACTGATACAGAGTGTGGTAGTTAGGTTCAGGTGTCAATTTGGTCAGGTGAAGGGTCCTAGTTCTATTGCTGTGGACATGAGCCAATGGCATGTGAACCTCATCTGTTGCTGATTACATCTACAGTTGGCTAGGAGGTGTGCCTGCTGCAATGAATGATGTTTGATTTAATTCGCTGGTGCTTAGATGAGAGAGCGCCATGTAGCACAGCCCAAGCAGTTCAGCATACCTCATCTCGGCACTTGCAGCTCAGCCCAGGCCTTTGGAGATGCAGAAAGGAATCACCCCAGGGAAAGTTGTTGGAACCCAGAGGCCTGGAGAGAAGGCCAGCAGCGATCACCCTGTGCCTTCCCACATAAGAAAAAACCTCAGTCGAAAGTTAGCTGCCTTTCCGCTGAAGAACTATACAATTTTAACTAAATAAATCCCTTTTTATTGAAAGCCAATCCATCTCTGGTGTGTTGCATTCCGGCAGCTAGCAAACTAGAACACGAAGTATTAACAACAGATGGGTACATGGGAACACTGTAGTTTTTACTTGACTTTTCTACAACTTCTCTAATTAAAAAAATAGTAATTTTTGAAAAACATTATGTTAAATGAGAGAAATCAGACACAAAGTACTATGTATTGTATGATTCCTTTTATATAAAATGTAAATATAAATCAATCTGTATAGTCAGAAATAGATTAGTAGTTCTGTAGGGTTGGGGAAGGATAGACGACTTGAGAGGGGACTGCTAAGGGGTAAGGGGTTTTTCTTTTTGGAGTAATGAAAATGTTCTAAAACTGATTGTGGTGAATGCACAACTCTGTGAATATACTAAAAGCTATTGCTTGAACATTTTACATGGATTGTATGGCATGTGACTATATTTCAATAAACCATATTTTAAAAATAAAAAACTGACCTAAAAATCAAAGAGGTAATTTGTCTCTGGCTGGCACTACTGTTGCCCTGTAGAAAGTTACCAATCTGAGTAACCATGATGCTTGGGAATTAGTGGTTGAATGAAGTCAGGAAGCAAAGACCTGGCCTGCACCAGATGGTCAGGATCTGAAACCAAGATCCCTTCATAAAGTTGAGACACTCAAAGTTCTATACATTTAGTCAGGGTTGGGCCTGGGGTGAGGCAACTAAGGCACTTAACTCACATTAGATTTGGCCCTGCCCTTGGTGAATGGGTGGACTATAAAATAAATCCACCTGCCAGTAGCAGGAAGTGGTAGGGTACTTGTCTGTCTCTTCCTGGCTCCCCTGAATTTGTAAGAAGAGGTCTGCCTGCCATGAGTTTGGGTAGAAAGTTATAATTCCTACTTAGTCTAGTAAAAATGAAAGTCAGGATAATAATAAGAATGTATCCTAAGTTGGTGGAACCCCTGGTTGCCTGACAGAAGCAAAAGAAAGAAAGAAATCCTCTCTAGAAGTATAAAAACTCAAACCTGGTGCTATAAGATTCCTACAGAAAAAGCCCTGCTGAATGTGATCCCACAATTCAAAATTACAAAACACATGAGGAATGATGGCATCATGGACAAGAGTAAGCACAAATAATAAACAACATAATCTGACAACCAAAACCTCCAGTCATAGAATTACTGGGTAGAGAATGTAAAATAAGTTTACAATGTTAAAAGTGAGGAAAAGAATTGAAAACATGAGATGACTATAAGACACAAAATTTTTAAAGACAGATTTGAAAAACAACTAAATGGAAATTCAGAAATGAAAAGCAGAATAATGAACACTAAAAACTTATTGAGTAAGTTAAAGAGCAGGTTAGGCACAACTGAAGCAAGAATTGGTTGACCAGAGATATATATGAAGAAATTATTCTGAATGAAGCACAGAAAGACCAAGAGATGGGAGATTTGAAATAGAAGTAAAAAGACATGAAAGAGAGAATGAGAACATATATCACATGTCTAAGTCGAGTTCCAGAAGGAGATAATAGAGGTAATAGGAAAGAAGAATATTTTCCCCCTGTAACTAGTAGAAGACACATTCTCACAATCAGAGAGTATAATACATCTCAAACAGGATAAAAAAATATAATGAATGTGAGGAACATTAAAACAAAGAGAATATCTTTGAAAATACAGAGCAAAGAAAGCCAGATTATTTAGTGAGGAATTACAAGCAGACTGACAGCAGATTTAAAGCAGTAACAATAGAAACCAGAAGGCAATAACGTCATATTTTCAAAATGCTGTAATAAAATATTTATCAACCCAGAATTGTATATCATGGTAAACTGCCTTTTAATAAAATTAATAAAAGTAATAAGTATTTTTCATTGAGAAACCTTCATACACATACATTCCATACATAGTGTATAATCAGTGGCTTACAATATCATCACATAGTTATATATTCATCACAATAATCATTTTTTAGAACATTTGCATTACTTCAGAAAAACAAATCAAAAAAAAGAAAAAAAATCATACATACCATACACCTTACTCCTCCCTCTCATTGACCACTAGTATTTCCATCTACCCACTTTATTTAACCTTTGTCCCTCACCCCCATTATTTATTTATTATTCATATATTTTTTTACTCATCTGTCCATGCCGTGGATAAAAGGAGCATCAGACTCAAGGTTTTCACAATCACACAGTCAAATTGTAAATGTTATAGCATTATACAATCATCTTCAAGAATCAAGACCTACTGGAACACAGTTCAACAATTTCAGGTACTTCACCCACTCCAATTTCACCATAAACCAAAAAAGGATATCTATATAATGCATAAGAATAACCTCCAGGATAACCTCTCAACTCTGTTTGAAATCTCTCAGCCACTAAGACTTTATTTTGTCTCATTTCTCTCTTCCCCATTTTGGTCAAGAAGGCTTTCTTAACCCTTGATGCCAGGTCCTGGCTCATCCTAGGATTTCTTTCCCACATTGCCAGGGAGATTTATACTCCTGGGAGTCATGTCCCACATAGGAGGGAGGGTAGTGACTTCACCTGCCGAGTTGGCTTAGCAGGAGAGGTCAAATCTGAGCATCAAAAGAGGTTCTCTGGGGGTAACTCTTAGGCATAATTAAGTAGGCTTAGCCTATCCTTTGCAGAAATAAGTTTCATAGGAGCAAACCTTAAGATCAAGGGCTCAGCCTATTGATTTTACTGTCCCCCACTACTTGCAAGGATATCAGAAATTCTCCAAATGAGGAAATTGAATATTTCCTCTTTTCTCCCCAAGGGGATTTTGCAAATTCTTTTTTACTCACTGTCCAAATTACTCTAGCATATATCAGGACATCACACTAATCTGAACAAACCAACAAAATCGCACACCCTATTCAAGATTCCATATATTTATGATATTCAACTAAACTGACCATACAAGTTAAATTAGGAAATGCACTACCCAAAATATGGATTTTGGATCCAATAAACATCTCTCCCTTTAGTCTCACACAGAAGTTGAAGTTTTAAAATATGGTTGATGTTATCCTTTACCCTGTATTCTGGTCAACCTTAGTCCTATCCAGATCACCTTGATTCATGTCTCTATTCAATGTCTGATCACTTTTTCAACTTTTTAAACAGTTCCTATATGATGTACTGCTGATTTTTGTAGTTTCAGAGCTCAAACTCTGAGTCTATGGTCACATAAATACCTGAAATCTCTGGGAACAACCATGTAATATACAAACAGTTTAGTATCTCAGAATTTAGAATTAACAGTTACACTTCCTGAATATATATGTCTGTTGTAAGAGCTTATAATCTAGGACCCTTTACAATAGGCCCCAGCATGATAACCCATGCTCTCCACTTTAGTTCATTGAGTCTTTATATTATAGTTAGTCCATATGATTGAGGCATGGTAATATTGGTTCTTTTGTTCCTGACATTTCATTCAACATACAATCCTTAAGGTTCACTCACCTAGTTGAATGCCTCACAACTTTATTCTTTCTTGTGGCCACTCTGTAGTCCATTTCATGTATATATCATAGTTCCCCCTTCCATTCCTCTGTCATTTTACCCTTAGGCTACCTCCATTCATTGTGGATCAGGAACACTGCCACCATAAACACCAGTGTGCAAATGTTCATTCATGTCCCCACACTCAGTTTCTCCAGATGTATACTGAGCAATGGGGTTTTCGGATCATATGGCAAACCCACCGCTAGCCTCATGTGGAACCACCAAACTGCCCTCCAAGGGGCTGCACCTCTCAGTATCCCTACCAACAGTGAATAGGTCTATCTCTTTCTCCACATTTTCTCTAGCACTTGTTTCTCTCTATTCATTTATAAACAGTTCTATTCACACATCATACAATCCAACCTAAGTGTATAGAAATGACTTCACCACCATATTCTATCTGAAGACATTTCCTTGTCTTCCACACCCCTTTCCCATGCCCTCCACCTGTTGATATTTTGTTTTGGCATAATGTCTTTCTTTAATTCAGTGGAAGCATATTACAATGTTACTGTTGACTATAGACCCTAGTTTGCATTGATTATACTTTTCCCATATATCATCTGTTCTAGTTGGCTCACGCTGGAATGAAATATACCAGAAATGGAATGGCTTTTAAAAGGGGTAGACTTATTGGGCTGCAAATTTACAGTTCTAAGGCCATAAAAATGTCCCAATTAAAGCAAATCTATAAAAGTGTCCAAATTAAGGCACCCACAAGAGTTTACCTTCACTCACGAAGGGCTGATGAAGTTCAGAGTTTTGCTGTCAACTGGAAAGCACATGGTGAACATAGCAGTGTCTTCTAACTTTCTCTCCAGGCTTCTTGTTTCATGAAATTCCCCTAGGGACACATTCCTTCTTCATCTCCAAAGGTCTCTGGCAGTGTGGGTCCTCTGCTTCATGGCTCTCTAAAAGGGAATCTCTCCAAAATGTTTCCTTTTTTAAAGGATTCCAGTAAACTAATCAAAAGACCCATGTGGAATGAGTATAGTCACATTTCCCTCTAATCAGAAGCTAGTACTCACAATCAGGTGAGTCACATCTCCATGGGAACAATCAAAAAGCTCCCAGCCAACAATATTGAATGGGATTAAAGGACATGGCTTTTTTGGGGTCACCACAGATTCAAACTGGCACATTCCACCCTTTGGACCCCCAAAAGACATGTTCTTTCCAAATGCAAAATATATTCATCCCATAACAATATCAGAAAGCCTTAAAGCATTTCAGTAACAATACAAATACAATACAAAGTTAAAACCAATGCAAAGTCTCATCAAAGTCAGCTATAGGCATGATCTGTCCTAAGGCAAAACTATCCTATGGCTCTGGACCTGTAAAACTCAGAACAAATTATTTGCTGCTAACATACAAAGGAGGCACAGTCATAGGATACATAGTCCCCTTTCCATAGGGAGAAATTGAAAGGGACACAGGGGTCACCAGACCCAAGCAGTCTTGAAAACCTGCAGGGCAAACTCCAATAGATTTCAAAGTCTGAGAGCCATTTGTCTTTGGGGCTTTAGAAAGGGACAGTCCCATTCTTTCCAAGGGCCTATGCAGCAGCCTCTCTCCAAATATAATTTTGGGGGAAATTGGGGAGACCATCTTTTTCTTGGCTCCACCCTCTTTAAACATTGGGGCTATCTCTGAGCCCTCTGCAGTCTCCAGGGTACAAGCTCAACCCTCCATGTGGTGGCAGCCAGGCTCTCCCCAGTCCCCAAGCAATGTGTTCCCTCTCCAAGGCCTGAGGCAGGCCAACTCATCCACTGCTATGAAATGGAAGACCCATATTTTGCCTTTTGGGTAAACCCACCCTCTCCAAGTACTTGGATGTTTCCAGTCTCCTGGCCCAAGGTTTCTTAACTGCAGACCCCAGCCTCTATCGTTCTACCTCTGAAAATGTTTCACCATCACTTGGTCCCTTTTCTGACCCTCATAGTCCAGACTGGCAGAGGCTCTGTGTAAACAGGTCCCACAGCACTCTTGTTGGCTCTCTATGTAGTAAGCAAGGATCATGTCCTTCAGACAGCAGGAGTTTCAATTCTTCCTTCCTGGATAACTCCATCTCTAATACTGGCTTTTTCTGAAGTGGCTGACTGCTTCCACATTTAGTTAAATCCTCACATGGGGCACTATTCTCTGGGGTCTCCTTCCTGTAAGCCCAGAATTTTCCAGGACATCAATTTCTGGTTTCTTTGTACCCAAGAATTCAGTTCTCAACATATCTCTTTCCTGTCACATTTCACTATAAACTGTAAGAGAAACCAGATGCACTTTCCACATTTAATTTGGAAATCTCTTCTTCTAGATATCCAAGTTCTGGCTTTTAAAATCTGCCTTCTAGCCAAAGCCCCTAATCAATTTTGCCATATTATCTGCCATTTTAAAACAATGATTGCCTTTTTACCAGTTTGCAATAACACATGTCACATTTCTGTCTAGAGTCTCGTCAGAGGTATCTTCAGAGTCCACATTTCTACCAGCAGTCTCTTCAAGGTATTCTAGGGTTTCCCTACCAAGCTTCTAACAACTCCTTCAGAATCTTCCCCATATCCATTTAAAAAGCCATTCAAATATGTTTGGTATTTGCAAACCACAGCAGCACCCCACTTCTCTGGTACCAAAATCTGTTCTAGTTTGCTAGCTGCTGGAATGCAATATACCAGAAATGGAATAGCTTTTAAAAGGGGAGGGGGGACTTAATTTTAAAAGATTGAAATAATACAAAGCACTTTCTCAGATCATAAAGGAATGAAATTGGAAATCAATAATAGGCAGAGTGCCAGAAAATTCACAAATATATGGAGACTCAATAACACACTCTTAAACAACCAGTGGGTCAAGGAAGAAATTACAAGAGAAATCAGTAAATATCTCGAGGCAAATGAAAATGAAAACACGATATATCAAAATTTATGTGATGCAGCGAAGGCAGTGCTAAGATGGAAATTTATTGCCCTAAATGCCTATATCAAAAAAGAAGAAAGAGCAAAAATTGAGGAATTAACTGTCCACTTGGAAGAACTAGAGAAAGAACAGAAACTAACCCCAAAGCAAGCAAAAGGAAAGAAATAATGAAGATTAGAGCAGAAATAAATGAAACTGAGAACATGAAAACAATCGAGAAAATCAACAAAACCAGAAGTTGGTTCTATGAGAAAATCAGTAAGATTGATGGACCCTTAGTGAGGTTGACAAAAAGAAGAAGAGAGAGGATAGAAATAAATAAAATCAGAAATGGAAGAGGAGACATTACCACTGACCCTACAGAAATAAAGGAAATAATAAGAGGATACTATGAACAACTTTGTACTAATAAACTGAACAATGTAGATGAAATGGACAACTTCCTAGAAAGGCATGAACAACCAACATTGACTTGAGAAGAAACAGATGACCTCAACAAACCAATCACAAGTAAAGAAATTGAATCAGTCACTAAGAAGCTCCCCCAAAAGAAAAGTCCAGGACCAGATGGCTTCACATGTGAATTCTCCAAACATTCAAGAAAGAATTAGTACCAAGCCTGCTCAAACTCTTTAAAAAAATTGAAGAGAAGGGAAAGCTACCTAACTCATTCTACAAAGCCAACTTCACCCACATACCAAAGCCAGACAAAGATATTATAAAAAAAAAAGAAAACTACAGACCAATCTCTCTTATGAATATAGATGCAAAAATCCTCAACAAAATTCTAGCAAATTGAACCCAGAAGCATATTAAAAGAATTATACACTATGACCAAGTAGGATTTATCCCAGGTATGCAAGGATGGTTCAACATAAGAAAACCAATTAATGTAATGCATCATATCAACAAATCAAAGCAGAAAAACCACATGATCATCTCAATTGATGCAGAAAAGGCATTTGACAAAATTCAACATTCTTTCCTGTTGAAAACACTTCAAAGGATAGGAATAGAAGGGAACTTCCTCAAAATGATAAAGAGAATATATGAGAAACTCACAGCTTACATCATCCTCAATGGGGAAAAACTGAAAACTTTCCCCCTAAGATCAGGAATAAAACAAGGATGTCCACTATTACCACTGTTATTCAACATTGTGTTAGAAGTTCTAGCCAGAGCAATTAGACAAGAAAAAGAAATACAAGACATCAAAGTTGGAAAGGAAGAAGTAAACCTCTCTGTTTGCAGATGATATGATACTATATGTCAAGAACCCTCAAAAATCCACAGCAAAACCACTAGAGTTAATAAATGAGTACAGCAAAGTGGCTGGTTACAAGATCAACACTCAAAAATCTGTAGTGTTTCTATACACTAGTAATGAACATTCTGAGGGGGAAATCATGAAAAAAAAATCCATTTACAGTTGCAGCCAAAAGAATAAAATATTTAGGAATAAATTTAACTAAAGAGACAAAAGACCTATACAGAGAAAACTATAAGAAATTGTTAAAAGAAATCATAGACCTAAATATATGGAAAGGCATAGCGTGTCATGGATTGGAAGACAAAATCTAGTTAAGATGTCAATTCTACCTAAATTGATTTACGGATTCAATGCAACACCAATTAAAATCCCAAAAACTTACTTTTCAGAAATAGAAAAACCAATAACTGAATTTATCTGGAAGGGCAGGGTGCCTTGAATAACTAAAACTATCCTGAGAAAGAAAAATAAAATCGCTACCTGTTTTTAAAGCATATTACAAAGTTATAGTGGTCAAAACAGCATGGTACTGCCATATAGATAGATATACTGACCAATGGAATCAAATAGAGTGTTCAGATATAGACCTTCTCATCTCTGGACAGTTGATCTTTGATAAGGTAGTCAAGCCAACTCACCCGGGACAGAACATCTCTTCAATAAATGGTGCCTAGAGAACTGGATATCCACATGCAAAAGAATGAAAGAGGATCCATATCTCACGCCCTATACAAAAATTAACTCAAAATGGATCAAAGACCTAAACATTGGATTTAAGACCATAAAACTGTTAGAAGAAAATGTGGGGAAATACCTTATAAATCTTATAATAGGAAAAGATTTCCTAGACCTTACACCCAAAGCACAAGCATTGAAGAAGGAAAGAAATAAATGGGAACTCCTCAAAATTAAATGATTTTGTGCATCAGAGAACTTCATCAAGAAAGTAAAAAGACAGCCTACACAATGGGAGACAATATTTGGAAATGATATATCAGATAAAGGTCTAGTATCCAGAATATATAAAGAGATTCTCCAACTCCACAACAAAAAGACAGACAACCCAATTACAAAATGGGCAAAAGACTTGAACAGACACTTCTCAGAAGAGGAAATACAAATGGCCAAAAGACACATGAAAAGATGCTCAACTTCCCTGGCTATTAGGGAAATGCAAATCAAAGCCACAATGAGATATCATCTCCACCCACCAGAATGGCCATTATCAATAAAACAGAAAACGACAAGTGCTGGAGAGGATGTGGAGAAAGAGGCACACTTAACCACTGTTGGTGGAAATGTCAAATGGTACAACTACTGTGGAAGGCAGTTTGGCAGTTCCTCAGGAACCTAAGTATAGAATTGCCATATGGCCTGGCAATACCATTGCTAGGTATCTACTCAGAGGACATAAGGGCAAGGACACAATGGGCATTTGCACACCAATGTTTATAGCAGCATTATTTACAATTGACAAGAGAGGGAAACGCCCAAATGTCCATCAAGAGACAAGTGGCTAAACAAGCTGCGGTATATACATACAATGGAATATTATGCAGCTGTAAGACAGAATAAAGTTATGAAGTATGTAGCAATATGGATAGACCTCAAGGACATTATTTTGACTGAGATTAGCCAGAAGCAAGGACAAATACTGTATGGTGTCACTTATATGAACTAACATTAAGGAATGAACTTGGATAATTTCAGTTAAGAACAGAGGTCATCAGAAGATAGAAATAGGGTAGATATTGGGTAATCAGAACTGAAGGGATACAGATTATGCAACAGGACTGATTGTAAAAATTCAGAAATGGATAGCACAATACTACCTAACTGTAATACAATAATGTTAGAACACTGAATGAAGCTGAATGTGAGAATGATAGAGAGAGGAGGCCTGGGGGGCACAAATGAAATCAGAAGATAAATGATAAAGACTGAGATGGCATCATCTAGGAATGCCTAGAGTGTATAATGATAGTGACTAAATGTACAAAGTTAAAAATGTTCTGCATAAAGGAAGCACAATGGAATGTCAATAATGCCATGTGTTGAAAACAGATGGTAATTAATATTTTAAAACTTTAACTTTAACTGAGACTAAAGCAAAAAATATTTATTTGGTATGAAATTTATATTTTGACTAGTGCATTTCCTAATATAACTTTTGTGGACAGTTTAATTGAACACCATAAGTACATGGAACCTTGAGTAAGGCATGAGATTTTGTAGGTTTGTCCAGAGCGACGCCTCAATAAATCCCAGAGTGATTTGAACAGTGAATAAAAAAGTATTTGCAAAGTCTCCTTGGGGGAATGGTGAGAAAGGGGAAAAATTCAACTTCCCCAAGTGGAGAATTCTTGTTATTCTCACAAGCAGTGGGGATGGCCAAAGGAATAGGCTGAGCCCCCAATCTTGGGATTTTTTCCTATGAAACTTAAACCCGCAAAGGATAGGCTAAGCCTACTTGAAATTAGGCCTAAGAGTCACCCCCCAGAGAACATCTTTTGCTGCTCAGATGTGGTCCTTTTTCTCAGCCAATATGACAAGCAAACTCACTGCCCTCCCCCTCTCTGTGTAGGACCTAACTCTCAGGGATGTGGACCTTCCTAGTAATGTGGGACAGAAATCCTAGAATGAGCTGGGACTCAGCACCAAGGGATTGAGAAAACCTTCTCAATCGAAAGGGGGAAGAGAGAAATGAGGCAAAATAAAGTGTCAATGGCTGAGAGATTCCAAACAGAGTCAAGAGGTTTCCCTGGAGGTTATTCTTACACATTAAAAAGATATTACCTTTTTAGTTAATGTGTAATGGAGAGGCTGGAGGGAACTGCCTGAAAATGTAGGGCTGTGTTTCAGTAGCCATGTTTCTTGAAGATGATTGTATAATGATGTAGCTTTCACAATGCAACTGTGTGACTGTGAAAAACCTTGTGTCTGATGCTTCTTTTATCTTCCTTGTGGACAGATGAGCAAAACATATGGATTAAAAATAAATTAATGAGGGAACAAATGTTAAAATAAATTTAGTAGGTTGAAATGCTAGTGATCAATGAAAGGGAGGGGTAAGGGTTATGGTATGCATGAATTTTTTTCTGTTTTCTTTTTATTTCTTTTTCTGAATTGATGCAAATCTTCTAAGAAATGATCATGATGATGAGTATACAACTATGTGATAAAAGAAAGAATGTTCAAAAAGGGGGGAGACTTATTGAGTTGCAAATATACAGTTCTAAGGCCATGAAAATATCTCAATTAAAGCAAGCCTATAAAAATGTCCAAATTAAGGCAGCAATAAAAGGTTACCTTCACTCAAGAAGGGCCTCTGATGTTCAGGTCTCTCTCTCAACTGGAAGGGCACATGGCAAACATGGCAGCATCTGCTAGCTTTCTCTTCAGTCTTCTTGTTTCATGATACTCCTCCGAGGACATTTTCCTTCTTCATCTCCAAAGGTCTCTGGTGGCATGGGCTCTCTGCTTCATGGCTCCAAAAAAAGGGACTCTTTCCAAAATGTTTCCCCTTTTAAAAGATTCTGTAAGTAATCAAGACCCACTGGGATGGGTGGAGCCACATCTCCCTCTTGTCAGAAGTTAATCCCCACAATTGGATGAGTCACATCTCCATGGGATTAATCAAAAAAGCTCCCAGCCAACAATATTGAATGAGGATTAAAGGACATGGCTTTTCTAAGGCCCATGACAGATTCAAACTAACACACCATCTATTTTCAACCCTGGCAACTTTAACATTCATTTGTTCTCCCTCATGCAAAAGCATTTTTTAATTTGTACATTTAATTCCCATCATTGTCCACTTCAGGCATTCCTAAATTACATCATCTCAGTCCTTATCCTCTAACTTTCCTTCTGGTTTCATACATGCCCCCAGCCCTTCTTCCTCTCTCATACTTACTTTCAGCTTCATTCAGTATACTTACATTATTGTGCTGACAATCAGGGAATCCTGCACTATCCCTTTCTGAATTTTTACAATAATTCCTGTTACACCACAATCTATATTCCTTCAGCACCAATTGCCCAATCTCTACCCTATTTCAATCTCCTGATAACCTGTGTTCTTAACTTCAGCTCTCAAAGTTCACTCACTAAGGTTAGTTCATATTAGTGAGACCATACAGTATTTGTCCTTTTGTTTCTGGCTAATTGCACTCAGCATAATGTCCTCAAGGTCCTTCCACATTAATACATGCTTCATGACATTATTCTGTCTTACAACTGTGTAATATTCTATTGTATGTATAAACCACAGCTTGTTTAGCCACTCTTCCATTGATGGATATTTGGGCTGTTTCCATCTCTTGGCAATCATAAATAATGCTGCTATTAACATTGGTGTGCAAATATCCATTTGTGTCCTTGCCCTCGTGTACTCTGAATATATACCTAGCAATGGGATTGCTGGATCATATGGCAATTCTATATTTAGCTTCCTGAGAAACTGCCATACTACCTTCTAGAGTGTTTGTACCATTTTACATTCCCACCAACAGTGGATAAGTGTGCCTCTTTCCCCACATCCTTTCCAGCTTTTGTCATTTTCTGTTTCTTTGATAATGGCCATTCCAGTGGGTGTCAGATGATATCTCACTGTGGTTCTGATTTGCATTTCTCTAACTGCCAGTGAAGTTGAGCATCTTTTCATGTGCCTTTCAGTCATTTGTATTTTCTTTTCTGAGAAGTGTCTGTTCATGTCTTTTTCCATTTTGTAATTGAGTTGTTTGTCTTTTTGTTGTTAAGTTGAAGGATCTCTTTATATATTCTAGATACTTAACCCTTATCAGATATATCGTTTCCAAATATTGTCTCCCATTGTGTAGGCTGCCTTTTCACTTTCATGACAAAGTTCTTTGATGCGCAACAGTGTTTAATTTTGAGGAGTTCCCATTTATCTATTCCTTTCTTCAATGCTCATGCTTTGGGTTTAAGGTCTAGGAAACTGCTTCCTATTGCAAGTTTTTAAACATATTTCCCTACATTTTCTTCTAAAAGTTTTATGGTCTTACCTCTGGCGTTTAGGTCTTTGATCCATTTTGAGTTCATCTTTATAAAAGGTGTGAGATATGGTTCCTCTTTCACTCTTTTGCAAATAGATATCCAATTCTCCAAGCACCATTTATTGAAGAGGCTGCTCTGTCCCAGGAGGGTTGGCTTGACTGCCTTATCAAATATAAATCATCTATAGATGAAAGGGCCTATTTCTCAACACTCTATTCAATTCCATTGGACAGTATGTCTATCTTTATGCCAGTACCAAGCTGTTTTTTTTTTTACTGTAGCTTCATAATATGATTTAAAGTTAGGTAGTGTGAGTCCTCCTATTTCATTTTTCTTTCTTAAGATATTTTTAGCTATTCAAAACACCTTGCACTTCCAAATAAATTCATTTATTTCTTTTTCTATTTCTGCAAAGATTTTTTAAAAAATTTTAATTGGTATTGCATTGAATCTATAAATCAAACTGGTTAGAATTGACATTTTAACTAAATTTAGTCTTCAAATCCATAAACATGGTATGCCCTTCCATTTATTTAGGCTACCATTGATTTCTTTTAGCAATTTCTTGCAGTTTTCTGTGCATAGGTCTTTTGTATCCTTAGCTAAGTTTATTCCTAAATCCTTTATTCTTTTGGTTGTTATTATAAATGGAATTTTTTCTTGATCTCCTCCTAAGATTGCTCATTACTAGTGTATAGAAACAATACTGATTATGGGGTGTTAATTTTGTACTGTCAATCTGCTGTACTCATTTATTGGCTCTAGTAGCTTTTCTGTAGAATTTTCAGGACTTTTGACATATACTATGTCATCTGCAAACAGTGAGAGTTTCACTTTTTACTTTCCAATTCTATTTCTTTTTCTTGTCCAATTGCTCTGGCTAGAACTTCCAGCACACTTTTGAATAACAATGGTAACAGTGAGCATTCTTGTCTTGTTCCTGATCTTAGAGGGAAAGTTTTCAGTCTTTTCCCTTTGAGGATGATGTTAGCTGCAGGTTTTTCATGTATTGTCTTTATCATGTTGAAGAAGTTCCCTTCTATTCCTATCCTTTGAAGTGTTTTCATCAAGGAAGGATGTTAAATTTTGTCAAATTCTTTTTCTACATCAATCAAGATAATCATGTAGTTTTTCCTCTTTGACTTATTGGGAGAGTATATTATATTAATTGATTTTCTTATGTTGAACCATCCTTGCATACCTGGAATAAATCCTATTTGGTCATGGTGTATAATACTTTTAATGTGCTGCTGGATTTGATTTGCATGTATTTTGTTGAGAATTTTTGCGTCTATATTCATTAGAGAGATTAGTCTGTAATGTTAGGGTGATGTTGGCTTCATAGAATGAGTTATATAGCTTTCTCTCCTCTTCAAATTTTGTTGAAGTGTTTGAGTAGGATTGGGACTAATTCTCTCTTGAATGCTTGATTGAATTCATATGTGAAGCCATCTGGTCCTGGACTTTTCTTTTTTGGGAGCTTCTTGATGACTGGTTCGATCTCTTTACTTGTGATTGGTTTGTTGAGGTCATCTATTTCTTCTTAAGTCAGTGTTGGTTGTTCATGCCTTTCTAGGAAGTTTAACCATTTCACCTTGCTGTCTAGTTCATTAGCATATACTTGCTCATAGTACCCTCTACTTATCTCCTTTATTTCTGCAGAGTTAGTGGGTATGTTTCTGATTTTATTTATTTACATCTTCTCTCTCTCTCACTTTCTTGTCAACCTAACTAGGAGTCCATTGATTTTATTGATTTTCTCAAAGAACGAACTTCTGGTTTTGCTGTGGGGTCATTTTGCTTTTGTTTGCTTGGGGGGTCATTTTGCTGTCCTTTCTCTAGTTCTTGCAAGTGGACAGTTAATTCCTTGATTTTTGCTCTTTCTTCTTTTATAATATAGGCATTTAAGTAAATACATTTCCCTCTCAGCATTGCCTTTGCCACATCCCATAAATTTTGGTATGTTGTGTTTTCATTTTCATTCACATTGAGATATGTACTGATTTCTTTTGTAATTTCTTCTTTGACCCACTGGTTAAGAGTATGTTGTTTAGCTGCCATATATTCATGAATTTTCTGGCCCTCTGCCAGAAAATTAAATTTCCAACTTCATTTCATTATGATCTGAGAAAGTGTTTTGCATGATTTCAATCATTTTAAATTTATTGAGATTTGCTTTGTGACCCAGAATATGGTCTATCCTTGAGAATGATCCATAAGTACTTGAAAAAAATATGTATCCTGTTGCTGTTGGTGTAATATTCTGTAAATGTCTGTTAATTCTAGTTCATTTAATATATTTTTCAAGTTATCTGTTTCTTTATCAAACCTCTGTCTAGATGTTCTATCCATTGATGGAGAGTAGGGAATTGAAGTCTCCAACTATTATGGTAGAGGTGTCTATTTCTCACTTCAGTGTTGCAGTGTTTACCTCAGGTACTTTGGAGCACTCTGGCTCAGTGCATAAATACATGTGATTGTTATGTCCTTCTGTTGAATTGTTCCTTTCATTAATACATAGTGTCCCTCTTTGTCTCTTTTAATTACTTTACATTTGAAGTCTAATTTGTTGGATATTAGCTACTCCTGTTTTACTGATTGTTATTTGTATGAAATGTCATTTTCCAACCTTTCACTTTCAACATATTTTTGCCCTTGGGTCTAAAATGCTCCTGTAGACAGCATATAGATGGTTCCTGTTTTTTAATTCATTCTGCCAGCTTATGTCTTTTTATTGGGGAGTTTAATCCATTAACATTCAGTTTTATTATTGTAAAGGCAGTACTTTCTTATACCATTTTGTCTTTTGGATTTTATATGTTCATATTTAATTTTTCCCTCTTTTTACCTTTACTGATAGTCTGCATTTCTACATTCTTCTCCAGACATCTGTCTTCTGCCTTTTCCTATCTGCATGTAGTGCTTCCTTTAGTATTTCTTACAGAGCCAGTCACTAGGCCACAAATTCTCTCAGTGATTGTTTTTCTGAAAATGTTTTAATCTCCACCTCATTTTTGAAAGACCATTTTTTTTTCTTGGAACATAGCATCTATTCAGAAAAAGAAATAAAATGAAAACAGAAAAAAAAAGATTATGCATACCATACCCCTTACCCCTCACTTTCAATGATCACTAGCACTTCAAACTAAATTTATTTTAACATTTGTTCCCCCTATTATTTATTTTTATTCCATATGTTCTACTCATCTGTCGACAAGGTAGTTAAAAGGAGCATCAGACACAAGATTTTCACAATCACACAGTCACATAGTGGAAGCTATATCATTATACAATCATCAAGAAACATGGCTACTGGATCACAGCTCTACATTTTCAGGCAGTTCCCTCCAGCCTCTCCATTACATCTTGAATAACAAGTTGATATCTACTTAATGTGTAAGAATAACCTCCAAGATAACCTCTCGACTCTGTTTAGAATCTCTCAGCCATTGACACTTTGTCTCATTTCACTCTTCCCCCTTTTGGTTGAGAAGGTTTTCTCAATCCCTTGACGCTGAGTCTCAGCCCATTCTAGGGTTTTTCTCAATCCCTTGATGCTGGGTCTCAGCTTATTCTAGGATTTCTGTCCCATGTTGCCAGGAAGGTCCACACCCCTGGGAGTCATGTCCCATGTAAACAGGGGGAAGGTGATGAGTTTGCTTGTTGTGTTGGCTGGAGAGAGAGGCCACATCTGAGCAACAAAAGAGGTTCTCTTGGGGTTGACTCTTAGGCCTAATTTTAAGTAGGCTTGACTTATCCTTTGTGGGGTTAAGTTTCATATGAACAAACCCCAAGACTGGGGGCTCAACCTATAGCTTTCGTTGTCCACACTGCTTGTGAGCATATCAAGAATTCAACTTGGGGAAGTTGAATTTCTCCTCGTTCTCACCATTCCCCATAGGGGACTTTGCAAATACTTTTTTATTCACTGTTCAAATAACCCTGGGATTTATCAGGGCATCACTCTGGACAAATCAACAAAGTCTCATGTCCTACCCAAGGTTCCATGTACTTATGGTGTTCAATTAAGCTGTCTACATAAGTCAGATTAGGAAATGCACTAGTCAAAATATAAATTTTGTACCAAATAAACATTTTTTTGAAAAGACCATTTTTTATGTATATATGTATAGTTCTTGGTTGGCAGTTTTGCTCTTTTAGAATCTTAAATATATCATATACTGCCTCCTTGCTTCCATGGTTTCTGCTGAGAAACCTTGTATGTGATGTATTGCTTTTCTCTTGCTGCTTTCAAAATTTTGTCTTTCTCTAAGATAGATGTTAAAGATTGAGATGGTATAACCTAGGAATGCCTAGAGTGTATAATAATAGTGACTAAATGTACAAATTTTAAAAATGTTTGTGCTTGAGGAAGAATAAAGGAATGTCATTACTGCAGGGTGCTGAAAATAGATGATAATATTTTGAAATTTCACCTTATGCATGAGACTAAAGCAAAAAATGTTTATTTGGTACAAAATTTATATTTTAACTAGTGCATTTCTTAATATAACTTATGTGGATAGCTTGATTGAATGCCATAAGTACTTGGAATCTTGGGTAGGACATGAAATTTTGTGGTTTGTCCAGAGTGATGCCCCGATGAATCCCAGGGTGATTTGAACAGTGAATAAAAAAGTATTTGCAAAGTCCCCTATGGGGAATGGTGAGAACGAGGAGAAATTCAACTTCCCCAAGTTGAATTCTTGATATTCTCATAAGCAGTGTGGACAACCAAAGCTATAGGCTGAGCCCCCAGTCTTGGGGTTTGTTCGTATGAAACTTAACCCACAAAGGATAGGTCAAGCCTACTTAAAATTAGGCCTAAGAGTCAACCCCAAGAGAACCTCTTTTGTTGCTCAGATGTGGCCTCTCTCTCCAGCCAACACAACAAGCAAACTCATCACCCTCCCCCTTTCTATGTGGGACATGACTCCCAGGGGTGTGGACCTTCCTGGCAACGTGGGACAGAAATCCTAGAATAAGCTGAGACCCAGCATCAAGGGATTGAGAAAAACCCTAGAATGGGCTGAGACTCAGCATCAAGGGATTGAGAAAACCTTCTTGACCAAAAGGGAGAAGAGGGAAATGACAAAGTGTCAATGGCTGAGAGAATCCAAACAGAGTCGAGAGGTTATCCTGGAGGTTATTCTTACACATTAAGTAGATATCACCTTGTTATTCAAGATGTAATGGAGAGGCTGGAGGGAACTGCCTGAAAATGTAGAGCTGTGTTCCAGTAGCCATGTTTCTTGAAGATGATTGTATAATGATATAGCTTTCACAATGTGACTGTGTGATTGTGAAAATCTTGTGTCTGATGCTCCT
>PVIY010037007.1:0-24983 GCA_004026745.1 Myrmecophaga tridactyla
GCTCACCTGGCCAAGTTGACAACTGAATCTAACTAACACAGTATCCTAGAAACAACTTTATCTGATAGGTGGTTTGTAAAAGTTTTCTCCTACTCTGTGGGTTGTCTTTTCATTTTATTAATAATTTTGTTCTATGCACAAAAGTTTTCATTTGGATGAAGCCAAATTTGTTTATTGTTTTCTTTGTTGGTCATAATATAGTATCATATCTAAGAATACATTCCTAAATTCCAGGTCAGGAAAATTTGCCATTTTCTTATCTTCTGGGAATTGTATAATTTTAGCATATCTATTTATGTCATTAATCCATTTTGAGTTGATTTTTTTTATATAGTGTGATGTGGGGGTCTACTTTCATTCTTCCACATGGGGGTATGAAGTTCCCCAACTCTATTTATTGAGAAGACCGTTCTTTCCCAACTCCATGTACTTAACACCATTGCCAAAAAAAAAAAAAAAAAAAAACAGAATAGTCATAGATATGTGGGTCTGTTTCTGGATTGGCTATTCTGTTTCACTAATCTATTTATCTTTCTGACATTACCACATTGTATTGTTTCCTATAGCTTGGTAATGTAGTTGAAATCAAGAAAGTGAGTCTTCTAGTCTTGTTCTTTATCAAATTTGTTTTGGTTTTCCAGGCCCTTTACCATTTCATATTAATTTGAGTATCAGTTTATCCACTTATGCCAAAATAAAAGGATGTTGGTGTTTTAATAAAGATTGCATTAAATTTATGTTCCAACACAGCAAAGCCCCAATACCAAAGAATATGCTAGACAGAGAGTTACCCATGAGTTTTAATTAGGGACTTACTGAGAGGAGCAGATTCTTCCCAGTGGGGGTAATTGGGAAATGCAGGTCAGCATTCTGCCCAGATGAAAGAGAGTGAATGCTGGGGCTGGGGAGGGGCGGGGGGAGCTTAAAAGGTTCAGGAGAGTCTTGCAAGATTTGGTTAGTCTCATGAGAGAGGGTTAGAATGAACTCTTGTGAAATTTGGAGTTTCAGCAGAATTCCACAAAAAGTGATCACATTATTTTACCTTTAATATATATCGCAGTCATATAGGTGGCTGTATGTAGTGACTTGTTCTCATAATGGAGGAGGGAATGGGGCCTGGGTCCTGAGTCTTTACAATTTGTGTATTGCTTTGGGAAATATTGGCATGTGAGCAATGGTAACTCCTATAATCCATGCCCATGGGGTGTCTTCCCATTTGTTTTGATAATGTTTTCCTGGGATACATATGGTTAAAGTCACCACAATAATATTTTTTACTATGCTGCTATATTCAATTTGTCAGTATTTTATTGAGGACTTTGCCTTTCTGCTCATTAGTGAAATTGGATCATAGTTTAATTTTCTTTTTATGTTTAAATGTAGTCTTTATTCGACATCAAGAAATCAAATACTTAGCACTCAAATGGTCATTGGAAATTCCTCTTGGAAAATCTTTAGGGCATACCCATGAAATAAGGAAGGACTGAGGATGACCTAGACATTAGAATTGTTATCAATATGAATATTTAAGTTTGGAAACATGGAAAATACTATACTGTAGAGGACTGAATCATTTTCCTTTGAAGGTATGTTCAGGTCCCTATTTCTAGTCCTGAGGATGTGTCACTATCCATATAAAAGAACTTTGAACATGTTATAAGTTAAGGTTTGTCCATATAATTGAAGGTGAGCCATAATCCATTATGTCTGTAGTCCTTATCAGCAAAAAAAATTGGTCACAGAAGGAGAAAGTCACAGGAAACACAGAACTGAAAGTAAAAGGAATCTGGAGGGAAAGGTGCTGCAAGGTATTACAAAAACCAAGCACCAAGGATTTCTTGCAGCCAGCTCCATAACGCCACAGCCTAAAAAAAAAGGGAGAAAGCATCACATTGCTAACACTTCAATTTTGGACACCTTCTGGCTTTTATCATGAGCCAATAAATTCCCATTGTTTAAGGTAAGATATTGTATAGTATTTGTTTTAGCAGTTGGGAAACTAAAACAGCTTTTGGTATCAGAAAGTGTGGTGCAGCTATGAGAAATATAAAAAAAAATGAAAATAGCTTTAGAATTTTGTAATGTGTAAATGCTGGAAGAATTATGATTTGTTTCATGGGAAAATCTTAGATTATTTTGGAAAGACTGTCAATAAAAATACGGACTTTAAAGTCACCACTAGGAAAAACTTGGAATCTGGAAGACAGGTCATCCTTGTTGTAAAATGGCAGAGAACTTGGCAAAATTGTTGTTCCAGTTTACAAGCTGCTATAATGTGAAATACCAGAAATGGAATGGCTTTTAAAAAAGGGAATTCATTAAGTTGCAAGTTTACAAGTTATAAAGCCATGAGAATGTCCCGATTAAAGCAAGTCTATAAAAATGTCTAAAGTAAGGCACCAACAAGAGGCCTTTACTCAAGAAAGGCTGATGAAGTTCGGGATTTCTCTCTCAACTGCGAAGGCACATGGTGAACATGGTGACCTCTGCTAGCTTTCACTCCAGGCTTCTTGTTTCCTGATGCTCCCCCAGAAGCATTTCCCTTCTTCATCTCCAGAGGTCTCTGGCTTCATGGGATCTTGTGGTTCTCATGACTTTCATGTTCTCTCCAAAATATTTCCTCTTTTAAAGGATTGCAGTAAACTAGCCAAGACTGTCCTGGAGGGGGGAGTCATATCGCCATCTAATCAAAGGTTAATCCACAATTGGGTGAGTCACATCTCTGTGGAGATAATTTAACCAAGTTTCCAAACTACAGCACTGGATAAGGATTAGAGAAAAAGGCTGATTCCATGAGATGGATCAGGATTAAAACTTGGCTTTTCTAGGGTATATAATCCCTTCAAACAGGCACATTCCACATTCTGGACCCTAAAAAAAAACACTCTTTTCCCATATACAAAATGCATTCATTCCATTGCAATATCAGAAATGCCTTAAGCCATTTCAATAACAATACAAATTGCAATACAAATGCAATGCAAAGTTAAACCAGTACAAAGTCTCATCAAAGTCTTTTATAAGCATGATCTGTTCTAAGGTAAAATTCTCCTCTGGACCTTGATCTGTAAAGCTCAGAACAAATTATTCACTGCTAACATACAAAGAAAGGACAGCCATAGGAGACATGTACCCATTTCTATAGGGAGAAAATGGAAGGGACATAGGGGTCACAGTACCCAAGCAGTTTGGAAAGCCTGCAGGGCAAAGTCCATTAGGTTTCAAAGTCTGAGAGTTATTTATCTTCAGGGCTTTAGAAAGCAGCAGTCCCACTCTTACTAAAGGCCTACACGTGGACCTGCCTCTTTCTGAATGCAACCTTGGGGCACATTGGGGAGATGACCTTTTTCTTGACTTCACCCTTTCCAAGCATCAGGGCTGCACCCAAGCTCCCTGCCATCTCTAAGGCACACGCTCAACCCCTCCATGTGGTGGCAGCCTGGTTCTCCCCAATCCCCCAAAAATGTGCTCTGCTTCTCCAAGGCCTGAGGCTGTACAACTCTTCTACTGGGAGGACCCTCCTCTGCCTTTAGGGCAAACTCACCCTCTACACATGCTTGTGTTTATCAGCTCTCCTGGCCCAAGGCTTCTTGAATTCAGACATCAGCCTCCCTGGTGAAGACATTTACCTTCACTTTTTCCCTTTTCTGAGGCCCCACCCCACCCCAGTTGAGACTGGCAGTGGTCTGTCTATACAGGTCCCACAGCATTATTGTTCACTTTTTATGTAGTAAGCAACGGTCATGCCCACCAGACAGAAGGAGTTTCCACAAATCCTTCCTGGCTAATTCCATATCCAATCCTAGATTTCTCTGAAATGGCTAACTGGGATTGACATTTGGTTACATACTCATGTGGTGAACCATTCTTTGGGATCTCCCTTCCTGAAGCCTAGAAATTTCTAAAACATCAATTTCTGGTTTCTTTGTACCCAGGAGTTCAGTTTTCAGCTTTTCTTTTTTCCTTTTGCATTTCAGTATAGGCTGCAAGGAGAAACCAGGCTGCACATTACACATTTAAATTGGAAATCTCTTGTGCTAAATGTTCAAGTTCATGGCTTTTAAAATCTGCCTGATAGCCACAGTTAATACTTAATTTTGCCAGATTATCTGCCATTTTAAAACAAGAATCACCTTCCTTTCAGTTTGTAATAACACAAGCCTCATTTCTGTCTAGAGCCTTATCAGAGGTATCTTTAGAGTCCACATTTCCATCAAAAGCCTCTTCAAAGCATTCTAGACCTTCTCTATAAAGCTTCTCACAACTCTTCCAGAATCTTCTCCTTATCCATTTAAAAAGCCTTTCTAACATGTTTGGCATTTGCAAACCACAGCAGCATCCTATTTCTCTGTCACCAATATCTGCTCTATTTTGCAAGCTGTCAGAATGTGATTTACCAGAAATGAAATAGTTTTTAAAACAATGAATTTATGAAGTTGTGGGTTTATATATCATAAAGCCATGAAAATGTCCCAATTAAAGCAAGTCTATGAAAATGTCCAAATGAAGACACCAACTAAAGGTTACCTTCACTCAAGAAAGGCTGATGAACTTCAGGATTTCTCTAACTGGAAAGTCATATGGTGTACATGGTGACATCTGCTAGCTTTCTCTCCAGGCTTGTTGTTTCATGAAGCTCCCCAGAGGCATTTTCCTTCTTCATTTCCAAAGGTCTTTGGCTGTATGGGTTCTCATGATTCTCATGGCCCTCATGATCTCTCCAAAATATTCCCTTTTTTAAGGGATTGCAGTAAATGATCCAAGACTGACCTGTATGGGTGGAGTCATCTCTCCATCTAATCAAAGATTAATACCCACAATTGGGTAAATCACATTTCCGTGGAGTTAATCTAATCAAGTTTCCATGTTACAGTGCTGATTAGAAGAAATGGCTGCTTCCATGAGATGGATCAGGATTAAAATGTGGCTTTTCTATGGTACATAATCCTTTCAAACCAGCACAATTGTGTTCTGATGTCAGATTGAATGTGGAAATTGTGAGCACGAACTAGGATATTTAGCTAAAGCGATTTTCAAGTTTAGTGTAGAAGGTACTACCTGGTTTGTCCTTGTAGCTTATATTGAAATGATAAAGGAAAGAGGTAAATGGAGGATTGACAGGTTAAGAACAAAGAAACCAGCAATTGATGATTTGGAAAATCCTTAGCCTATGCAGATGATATGTTCTGAGATGAGCCATAAGCAACTTTATCAGGGACTGCTGAGTTTTCTAGAAATGATTCAGGAAACAATAGGGCTCCATTTCTTTGCTAAAGAAGGTATGGCTGAATATAGATCCAGTCAGTTATTCCAGTGAAAGCTAAGACTGGATTATCTATATAAGACTTATTAAAGTCTTTTCGCTTTCCATTTATCTAGGATGGAATTTAGGAAAGTTCCTTTGCCTGACAGTCTGAACCCAAGTGAACTTCATGCAAAACTGAAAAGCGTTTTGCAGAAATTTATATAATATTAGAAGAACAACTTCCAAACTGAATTTAAAGGGAGAGGGTAGGGATGAAATGAAGGGAGAAAGATTTAAAAATCAGAGCAATGGAAGGAAAGGCCTGTACAGAAAGTTCTCCTTAGACAAGAGAGTGAGCTATGCATGGAAAGAACACATCCTTCTCACCTGGAAGACAAAGCATCAATGCATAGATGCCTCTTAGGCCTTGGAATATAATGGAGTTTGCCTTGTTGGATTTCAGACTTGTCTGGCAACTGAATCCTCTGTTCGAATTCCAGTTTCTTTCTGCTGGAACAGAAATGTTTTTCCTATGTTTGTCCCACTATTGTATTTTGGAAGCAGATAACTTATTTTTGGGTTTCATAGGCTTAAAGAGGGTAAATTTGTCCCAGGATGGACTCTACCCATAATAGACTTATTGAGATTTTGCTCTTATCACTGTCCCTGAAATGATTTAAAGGCTTGGAAATGTGGGGACTGAATGAATTTATTTTGCATGTGAGAAGAACATGTTTTTTGTTGGCTCAGAGTACATAGTATTGAGAATTGACTATTGTTCCCCACAAAAGACAAGTTCAGATTACAGTCCCTGGTCCTTTGGATATGGACCCATTTATCAATTGGACTTGGAACATGGTGTAAATAAAAGTGTTCCCACCTTAGTCAGGATGGGCCTTATCCAAGATGGCTGAAGTCCTTATATGCAAAAGAAATTGAACCCAGAGGGAGGAAGCCACAGGGAACACCCAGAAGCTAGAAGTAAATGGAATTGAGTAATAAAGTGGAGAAGATGCTGCTATTGCCTTGTAATGTAATAGGAAAGCGAAGGACCAATTAGCTCCTGAAGACAGCCCCAGAATATCAAATTTTTAGGGAAAAGCATGACCTTGCTGATTCTGCAATTTGGACTTCTCCTAGTTTCAAATCTGTGAGCCAACAAATATTGATTTTAAACCAACCCATTGTCTGCTATTTGTTTTAGTATTTGGGAAACTAAAGCATTATGATGGTTTGGAAAAAGTTAAATCAAATTGAAAACACAGAAAACATTCAGGTATGAAACTATACTTCCACTAGAACTTCCAGTCATGTCTCCATTCTTCCCACATCCCTTCTCCATGAGTTTTATTCCTTTTCCATGAATTTCAGAGAGAATAGAATAAGAGAAACCTATTTCTAGCCAATTCATTTTTTAAAGATTACCCAAACTATTTTCAGTTAATGAAATGTTAAAAATTCTTTTGTAGTCTCAAATATTAATAATATTTATCCTTAATTGTTCAAGTAAAACATGCACACATATCTTCATAATTATATTTTAAACATAATTTGTTGCTAGGGAAGAAAACAAGTTAAGTCTATAAAGGTGAGGTAGTGTGACTCTGTATGTACCCAAGAAAAACATATTCTTAAACATAACTCATTCCTGTGGGTGTGTCCCTTTTGCAAGTGGGACTTCTTGATGAGGTTACAACAGTTAAGGTATGGCCCACCTCAGTCAGGATGGGCCTCAATCTTATTACAAATCCTTTATAAGCAGGAAGAAATTCAGAGAGATAGGAAAGAAAAGCCATGGGAGACAAGATGTTGAAATTCAACAGAACCTAGAAGAGAACTGAGAGATCAGGAGAGGCCACCAAATGCATTGACATGTGAAAAAGGAGTCCAGGTCTAAAGATTGCCAGCAGCTAACCTATTTTTTCCTTTCTGAAATGGGAATGTTTATCCTGTGCCTGCCCTCCGTTGTATGTTGGAAGCAGATAACTTATTGTCCCAGTTTCAAAGGTCCATAACCAGAGAGGAATTTTGTCTAAGACAGACTACACCTATAACCAATTGGATGAGACTTTGTACTTAGCACTGTTCCTGAAATGGCTTAAGGCTTTTGGGGATGTTGAAATGGAATGCATGTATTCCATTTCTTTTGGGGACCCAGATTATGAAGTATGGTAGTTTGGAGCTCTATTACTCCAGAAAATATGTTCTTAAAATTAATCCATCCTCGTTGATGTGAGCCCATTGTATATAAGATTTTTGATGAGCTTACTTCAGGTAACGTATGGCCTACCTCAATCAGGATGGTTCTTAATCCTATTATTGGAGTTCTTTATGAGTAGAATGAAATTCATACAGATAGGATTTCAGCAGAACCTAGGAGAGAAACAGGACGCCAGGACAGGTTGTCATGTGCATTACCATGTGACTGAAGATCCAAGGATCAAGGATTGCCAGCAGCCAGCCACAAAACTGTGGCTGAAGAAACATTGCAGGAAGAAACATTGCATTGATGATGCCTTGATTTGGAAAATTTTCCTGGCTTTAAAACTGTGAGTCATTAAATTATCATTGTTTAAGCCAACTCATTGCATGGTATTTCCTTTAGCAGCCAAGGAAACTAAAACAAATATGTATATTGAGAAATTTCCTCCAAAATTTTGGAAAATTTAGTGCCACGATTACTCTCTTACAGAAATATTCTTCATATTGTAGTTGCATATTTTGGACTGGGATAGGCGACTTAGACTGGCATTTTGGAGCATCTGAAACAGAAAACAATGTCTATCTTCTCTCTTATGTTCCCCCCACCTTATGTCCTCATATGCTTTCTACATGACAATGTGGATCAAGGTTATGCTTGGTGTTAGATCCTAGGAACCACACTTTACATGGGAATAGTGAGTTTCTCCTCAGTATATGACTCTCAGGTGAACTGAGACCTTATGGGAAGAAGAACAGAGTAGCAGCTTGCATTTATATTTTTCAACTTTGGAATTTGTTAAAGAGCTGTATCCACTATATTGAAAGAATATTTTGGAGGCTACAGCTGAAGATAAACTAAATTTCTGAGGCTATGTAAAATTAACTGCCGATATTTTATTTTTCTGTTAACTTACAAAGTTTTTTCAAATTTAATTTTCCTACATATTTAATAAAAAAGAGATCCACATCATTCGTATTTAGAACATTTAAAAATATCACTAGGGTGCATGGGTGGTTCAGTGGTGGAATGCTTGCCTTCCATGTGGGAGACCCAGGTTCGATTCACGGACTATGCATCCTCCTCCTCCTCAAAAAAAAAAAATGTATATACATATATATATATATATATACACAACTAGAATTTTATTATTTGCAACATGTTTAGTTTGTCATTCAGTGCTCATTGTATTAAGCAATCATTCAAGAGTTCATTCTTTGCCTTAGGTGAAATGCACAGCTAAAAGTTATTTCGTAGATTTCTAAAGGCAAAAGCAAAAAAAACGAAGACAAAAATCAAGACAATTAAAAGACAAAAACAAATCTTAAACTTCTAGGATGTTACAAATAGCAAAGCAGTAATTTGAGTAATTACAATTAGCTCTGAGTTTAGAAGAGTTGAAGATTCATTACATAAACAGAAGATTATAATTTTGCATGTGATTTAACTTGATGACTTCCTTCTAGCACCATTGCTGAAATAAACAGATGAAAAGAAGTCTACATGGTTTAGGATGGTAATTAAATATATGCATTGTTGTAGCTCTCTTGTTAGTAAAATCTTCACACTAGAAGACAGTAAGATATTGCATAATTGTACAACAGTCAAGGTGTCACTTTTTTTTTTCAATTTAAGATGTGCAATTAAAATAAGGGCTATGGATCCAATAAAACAGAACTTGAGTAAATATATTATGAGAAGTTTGAGAGAAATTGTACCTACATGCCTTTGTAACAGGCGAAAAGATTACTATGGACATAGCTATATAGATAATCCAAGGTTCAATATACAGATTAATTGCAGAGTTGTTTTTGTCTAAATTTAGACTAAATTTGCCATGATAAAAAGTTGCCAACAAAATTAATCAATTTCTGCTTGCTTTTCCTAGTAAACAAGATTGAAATAAAGCTGGCTATATAAGCTTTGCAGTACCAAGACACTGACTTAAATCTTGCAATTATCAATAAATAGGTCAGCATTTGAATCACATTATGTTAGATTGGTGAGCCACTTTACAAAAAAATAATGAGCTTAGGTCTCATTGTTCTCTGCAATTTACCAGTGATCTAAAATAAGGTTTCTATTACTTTCAAAATATCAAACATGTAAACATGCATATGACACTTTAAAAAAAACTTCAGGAATGCTGCTTGTGTTCCTTTTAATGAAGTGCTTTATAAGATGTTCACTTCTAAAACCTTAATAAAATTCCCATATGTAGCAATAGGAATTTAAGGATTGTATTCTTTCTTAGGAAAAGAGAAAAAGCTTCAATTTAATCTAATTAAATGCTGTGCCCCCAATTCCACCTGCATTTTCAATCTTCTCTAAGTTGCCTATATTCATTACTTCCCCTGAAATTTATTTTTAACTATATTTATATAGTTATATTTTATAAAATAAGGTAGAATAGTAGCTGTTCTATTAATTAAGTTCTTTTCCATTCAGTGAAAATACAGCATTTCTTCCAAATTTATACTTTATCAACAGCTTACCACCTAAGAGCAGGGATAATTATTTAATCATTTTTGCATCCTTGTCAAATGGCAAAGTACCTGCAAAACTACATGCACTCAAAAAATGCCTAGAATAAAATGATAAACAAGATAAAAATAAAAAGGGGAGAAAACACTAAAAATCCAGTTCAAAAATAGCAGGCTAAAAAAATTCCAGATCCAAATAATTAGAAACGACAAAGAGTGTATAAAAATCAATTACTACATGTAGAAACCAATCAGAAAACCAGCGATGTCCTCCATATTTAAGAAACTAAAAGAGATCCCCAAAGAAGTTAAATAAATGGTATTATCCTCAAGAATGAAACTAAGGCACATAAAATACATTAGAAGTATTTTTCACAAAATGCATTATGCATTTATAATTACATAACACTATTAGCATAAACTTCCTAACCTTAAACAGCATTCATTTATTATTTAAGAGTTTCTGTGGAACAGAAGTCTTTGAATGGCTTAGCCAGGTCTTCTGTTTCATAGTCTCACAAAGCTTCAATCAAGTTTTCAGACAATGCTATGCTATTATCTGAACTCTCCACTAGGGAATGATCCATTTCCCAACATATATGGCATAGAAACACAGAGTACCTGGCAGCTGTTAGACTTGAGGGTTTCAGATTCCTTCTGGTTTTCAGCCAAAGTTTGACCTTTTCATGTGGCCTAGATTCTAGCAAGATGATTGTTGCAATCTTATGTAATATTATTATGTACATATAATCACATACATCTTGTCATGTTTGTCACATTCTATTGATAGCAAACAAGTCAGATTCAAGGATGAGGGACTGCATAAGGATGTAAATACCAAGTGGCAGTGATCCTGGGGACCGCCTTATACTCTGTCTGCAGCAAAATATAACAGCAGCATGAACTAACTTCCACCAGCCCCAGAAGAACAATGACTTCTGGTACTGTTGTGTAATGCAGCACCAGAACATATGTAAGAAAGATATGCAATAAATTTCAGGGCCAATTGAGTACCAATGGGCAACAGAAAGTTTTAAAACTCAGCAGCAGAAACAGTCAAGCAGTTTAAGTACACCCTCACCCACCGGGCAGGATGATAGCAATGAGTTCTACTTTCTTCAAGGCACTATCAGGAGATACAGGAATGCTAGTAAGAGAGAAAGAGACAGGCACCGAGAGCATCCACAAGGAAAATATTGCTCAGGGCCATTAAGCTAGTATTGATACCCATGAACACTGAATCTCTGATCAAGCATACAGGGAAAATCATGCAGCTATTCAAAAGAAAGCAGAGGATTTTTGAAAGTACCTCAATTAAGTGATGGCCAAGCATAAAGTATTATCAAAATTATCAAAAGTCGATTAGCAAAAGAAAGACAAGTTAACCAAAGAGCCAAGTTACTTCTGAGAAATATATATGGGATTAAATAAGGAGTGGCAAATGTAGAAAATTATGATTAATATTCTCAATAAGACGTGAAAGGATATACAGGGTATGAAATTTTAAAGTGATCATAGGGGTCTAATTATGGATGCTGAGATTTAAAAACAAATCAATAAATACTTAATTGATGGGTCCTGTATCAGAATGAACACAAATGAAAAGCAAAGTAGTGAGAGATAAAAATTAATTTGAGGGCAGGCCATGGTGGCTCAGCAGGCAGAGTTCTCCCCTGCCATGCTGGAGAATTGGGTTCAAGTCCTGGTGCTGCCCGTGCAAAAAAAAAAAAAAAAAAGCAGGAAAAAAATTAATTGACATGTTTTCTTATAATGCAGCAATATATGATGCAAGAAAATTCAGAAACACAGAGGACATGGCCTGATGTTTCCAGATCTATTTAAATGGATTTGCAAAAAGGTATACAGTAAATAGAGTGGTAACTGAATATAAAATCACAACAGAAGTGGAGGAAAATTAAAAAAAAAAAAAGAACTAAAGGCCTCATGCTTAAGGGTGACTAGGTGGGGGATAGAATGTGAAAACAAATAAATAAACTCCCCATTTCAAAATCCATGGATGTGACAAAACTTATTTTTATAGGAAAAAATGTAACGGTATTTATAATGGGATAAAATTAAGTTGAGCCCTGTCATCCTAACCTGACACAGCTCTTAGTTCCTGTTCTGTATGTACACCCCAGCTAACCCTGCCCTGGTCATACCATTACTAAGAAGGCCAGTGCCATTATATATGGTGTGAATGATAAGAGCTATCTCTACCTTCTCCAGTGAGCCCTGCTATGTCTTCCCTGGATGGTCCTTTTATTCCTTCTGCAACTTCACATTTAATAATTTACTAGAAAGGCAGTTATTTCCATATGACTTGGATGGTAAGAAGCTGCACTAAGCTTCTCCCAAAGGCTCTTGCCACTTACTCTTTTGTTTGCACTGTAGTTTGAAGCTATTCATCTCTATGATCCATATGAAAGCCCTCTTTCTCCCCTCTGGGTCAAAATAAAGGCAAGAGCTCAGGACACATAACATGCTTATTCCACCTCCCTCCATGGACTGTCACAGTAACTTATGTATGTTAAGTAAAGCACAGGAGGCCCCTCTATCACCCTCATTCTCCCTTTCTTCCCTCCAGGGCCTTTGAACTAACAAAGCTGTCCTTCCACATATTCTCAGTTGACTCCGTGCTTGTTCTTTATGACTCATCACCCAAAGAACTTTCACAATAGCATCCAAAACAGTATGTTAGAGTAGGTTTGCTTAAGACAAATTCTTTTCATTTCCTTTATTCTGAAAATGTCTTGATTTCACCTTCATGCCTGAAGGATATTTTCACTGCAAATAAAATTCTGGGCTGGTAGTTCTGTTCTTTCTCATTTGAAAACTGTTGTCTTACTTCCTTATCTCCATGGTTACTGATGAGAAATCTGCTAGTATTCTAATTGCTTTGCTTCCATAGGTAAGATGCTGGTTTTCAATGGATACTTTCAAGATATTTTTCCCTGAATTCAGGTTTCAAATGTCTCATATGATGTATTCTGACGTGAAAATCTTTAGCTTTATCCTATTTTGGATTCACACAGTATTTTTGAATATTCTGATGCAGTTTCTCCACATTTGGGAAAATTTCAGCCATTATTTTTTCAATCAGGTTTTCAGCCCTGCCCTCTTTCTCCTCTCATTCTAGGGCACAAATGTTAGATCTTTTATTCAGGGTCTCAAAGGGCCCTGAGGCTCTGTCCCCAATCTATTATCCAATCTATTTTTCCAATATATTATATATATATATACTATATATATTATTCCAATATATTCCAATATATCCCCAATATATTCCAATAGATTGGGGAATGTGCTAGTTTGAAAACTATGTACCACAGAAAAGCCATTTTAGACATATGGCCTTAGAACTGTAAACTTGAAACTTAATAAATTCTCCTTTTAAAGCCATTCTATTTCTGGTATATTGCATTCCAGAAACTTTAACAAACTAAAACAGCTTTTAATCAAATATGACAAATATTAATTTTAAAGTTTATTTTGTTTTGAATCATGCACCCTAATCAGTAGTATTTAACCCAGAAATATAACCAATATACAATGAGTAAACTAGTAATTGTGTTTTATTACATTAATGAATTAAAAGAGAAAACAAATATGATAACTTCAATATCTACTTCAAAATATTTGAAAAAAAATCAACAAAATTCCATAGGAACATAGGATAGATACTCTTAGTAACATATTAATAAAATGATGTTTCCTTAACTTGAGGAATTATATCTCATACATCTTGAGCAATCATTAAATATAGGCACTCTTATTAAATTCAGAAATGTGATTCTACCAGTTTTGTCTTTCACAAAGAATTTTGTATATGTGGAGACAGTCAAGCAAAATGTAAAAGAAATACATAAATTTAACACCTTAAGTATATAACAAACACCTCTGATTTTATGCCAACTGAACATCAATAACATTTAGAAACACAGTTCCTTTTTTTCTCTCACCCACACATTTTTCTTTTGCTTGTTACAGATTATAACTTTATACATTCTACATTCAAAACCATAGATTTATCATTAATTTTTATGTATTTGCATTTCAGAACTTATTAGAAGTAAAAAAGTGGAGTGAAATAAAATAAAACACAATAAATAGTACCAGTATTTATAATTACCAAGTGGTTACTGTTACCAGAAATCTTTTTTATTTCTTTATGCTTTTTGATCCATTGTCTAGTGGCTTTTCCTCTCAGTTTGAAGAATTCCCTTTACCCTTGTTGTAAGGCAGGTTGAGGAATGATGAATTTTCTCAGGTTTTGTTTACATAGAAATATCTTAATCTTGCCTTTATTTTTGTGAGACTATCTCACTGGATATACAATTCTCGCCTGACAATTATTTTCTTTTAGCACTATATATTTCATCCCAATGGCTTCTTAACTCCATGGTTTCTGATGAGAAATCAGCACTCAATCTTATTAGGATTCTGTTATACATAACATGTCGTTATTGTCTTGCATTTTATAGAACTCTCTCCTTTTCCTTTGAAAAAGGAGCGTTTTGAAGGGAGTATAAGAACATGAATTCACCAAAGAAGTTTATCTTCTCTAAGTATTTTTATTAGAATTATATATAACTATGTTTTTGCTAAATGGAATTAAAGGATATTAAACATAAAATTTGTTCATTGGTGCTCCATCCCAAGACTGTCCTTAGACCAAATATCTTGATGTAAATATCTGGTACCTAACTTCTATAATGTTGTGCTTTTCTCAGTTACTCAGAAAATATTTCTATCACATGTTTTGTGTTTGATTCTGCTGGATATTTTATTTCAGATTGATTTGTGATTTAGCTTCCTGTTTTAAGGATTGAATTGACAGATTATTCCCCATAAACAAATTATAATTTTTATTCAATGTTGTGCAGAAAAGTAACACTATATGAAGAACCATGATATTCAGCTTAGTTAAAATTTTTCATTTATAAGTAGAACATTTTTCATACTTGGTCACTTAAATGAAATAAGTATGAGCAAAATACATGCAAATTGCCTAATCATAGTAGCTGGCAAACAGATTTCCTTTTAACATTTTTCAAATCTGTAATTATTAGCTACATAAAGCTCTGCTTATTTGCTCTTGTCCAAACATCATGGCATTTTAAACAATTTATACCCAAAATTCAAGAATGAAATGATTTGAATAATCTAAAGAAAAAATTGCAAGAAACATTTCTAAATTCATAAATTACATTTTTACCATAAGTTTCCAAGTAAACAAGGAACAGGCACATTCATCCATAGTATACCCACTAGTTAACTCTGTCACACATTAAAATAAAAGTTACTGCATTCACTGAATTTGGGGTTTTGTCCCTATAAATGAGGTTTTAGAAAAATAGCTTCCATTATTTAAGAAATGTAGATATCTTAATAGTAAAAAACAAAGTTTCTATATTCAACCTTAATAATAAAAATAGTGGCCACTAGCACAAAGTTGTAGTGTTTAATCAATATATATATTTGCTTAAAACATAACCCTGGTCATAAGAAAAAGTGCCTAATTTATGCTAATACATTGTACCCAGGAATAAGTTCTTAAGATATGTTTTCTCCCATTGTTAGAAATTTAATCTGCAGGTGAATGTGTCCTCAAAACATGCCATTAAAAAGGGAGAACTGATTTAAAAAACTGAATTTGAACTTATTTATTGGTCACCTACTTGATAATGTAAACAGGAAAATGATTAAGGCAAGTCTTCATGAATCTTTCCTCACATTATTAAATATATGTTCTTTTTCGTATTCCAGAAGAGCAAGAATAAACACATTAAAAATAACAACAACAACAACAGCAAACAACTAAAGTGTTTTATTTAGCTCTTCTTAAAAGTTTTTACTAAATATTAATATAATTTCTTATATTTCCTGATTAATTTTATTCTATACATTTCTCTCAGCACACCTTTTGTTCTTCTAAAGTGCTTATTTTACATTTTCGAATATTTTTCCTCAATAAATAATTTATTTTAAATATTTATTTTTAAATTTTATATTTGCTTTTTATTTCACACTGGTTCTGCATTCTTTCATTATTTAACACACTCTAACACTTAGTTAGAAATTTGTATACAAGCATGAATGTATGCATTTTCCGGTGAAATAAAAATACTTAAATTCAAATCTCAATCATCCTAAATACAGGAAATATTATCAAAAATCTTGACATTAATGCTGGATTATTCGGCAGGACCTTGCAAATCCCCACAGTGAACTTTTATTTTACTGTTATTTGGAATGTCCCTCTTCATAAAACTTCTCCTTAGCCATTTTAGTAAACCCAGGAAGCAACATCAGAAATTTGATTGATTTCTGCAATTGATTGGCTGATTTACATTTAATGAATCGCCAAGAATTTTTGGAGTATAAATATGCAAAAAAGATTATGACTGGTGCCTCATGGTACCCCCTCCCTCTGCCTGGAATGAACTTCTGAAACAGATTTCTCTAATTCCCTCAAATGGATGACGGTGTTGCAAACATAACTCTCAACAAAGTCATCAGCAGCTGGTAGGTGGAATTCCCAGGGGTCTACCACAAATATCTGCACCCAAGTTCATATTATTTGGTGTCTACTCAGAATTCTTCCCCACCTCTCAAGGTCACACTTAGGATTGTCATATAAGAACAGATCATTGAGGGACAGTCTCTCTCTTCTGTAGCTCAGATGCCTATTGTTTCAACTTCTAACAAGCCCGCCTCTGTCACAAGAAGGCATAGGACATACATGTGCTTCCTGACTTTTTGCATGTGAGTTTTAGCCTGGACCAAAAGATACCAACATAGCATAAATTGTTTGCAGAACATTTGCCCATAGTATGAACTATTAATTTTGTACTGGATTTTGACCATTCTTTTGGCATTCAATATTATGATATGCTAAAGATAGTTAAAGTTATATTTATTCAGCATCCAAATCTCTTAGTTTTAGAATTATCCATTCAACTTCCTACATGTCACCATAACTTTAATCTTATAGAGGCCTACAGATGAGCATGTTCAAAAATTCATTACTGATCTTCACCAAAAAGCTAATACTTCAGTATTCTTTACCTCAACAAACACATAATTATTTATTTGCTTGAGCCAGCAAAAAATTACTCTTGATTTCTTCTTCCTTAAACTCCAAATTATTTAATCTACAATTTATCCTTATCACTTCAGATTCTGAAAACCTTTCAAACCATTATCTCTCAGACTAGTGCAATTTTCTTCTGTTTTATATCTGTAATTTTTCTATATAGCCCTCTAAAACAGGTCTTTAAAGCATCTATAAATGGAGCACATTTTCCTTTATGTAACTCTTTGTTGGCTTGATTTGTTATAAAATATAATATACAAATAGTGAACAATAATTATAGATCTCTAAGGTTTCAGACCTTTGCTTGCCTTTTAACCTTATGTCCCTTCTCTCCCTTCCTTGCTCACTTCAGCTCTGCCAGACTTCTTTATTTGTATGGATTGGATGTTTAGCCAAATAAAACCTTGACAATACTATCTCATTTGCTGGCCCAGTTTCACTTCTTATGGTAGCCTAATTAACTCATACCCACCATTAAAGTCTCACCCTAAGGCTCATTTCTTCCAAGAGATCCTCCCTAATTGCCATTTATCTTCCATTTAAATTAAAGTGTTCCATTATTTTATTCCAATGTGTCATTTTCCTTTTTTACACAGACCTTATAAAGTTTGGTTATATATAAATATATATGCATTTTTGTACTTTTTAAATTTATATCTCCTCTATTATTCTACGTCATGTTGGAAATAATATTTTTATATATAAGCGCATAGATAACTGTGGTCCAGTAAAATTATTAGCACAGAATCAATATTAAAAAATAATAGTTCAATGAATGTATAGTGGGATTGATGGATTTAAACTATTCATTGGCCAATATTTCCTGGTATTCTCCTTATTCTAAGATTCAAAATATTTTATGGTACTAATGATCAGTGAGCCTACAAGCTAGAGCGATAATATTTGCCCCCTTTTCTCTCTTCTTTCATTTCTTTCTTTTCTTCCTTCATTCCTTTCTTTCTCCTTTCTCCTTACATTCTTCACTTTCTTCTTCCCTTCCTTCCTTTCTTGTTATTTTAAATTTTTATAAAATAAAATTTTACAGTTCCATTATTATATTATTATTATTATTCCTTGAGGATGGTGAGCAACATAGACTCATTTTGTAATGATAAAAATGAATTTTTCAACAGGACACCATATAATTAAAGATTATTTCTACCAGAAATCTGTTGATATTTATTGATTACTTTATAGCTGTAACAATTTAATTATATCATATCTATATTTTAATAATGTTCCAATTTTTCTGTTTATATATAATATACAACAATCCACATTTTATTTCAATTTTCCATTTCATTATTTCTTATAATAAGTTATAGTTGTCTAAGCAACAGTTGAGAGTATTCAGAAGCTACATCTGTGTTCAGTGGAAAGATAACAATGAACACTTCAATGTTCCACTGGAGTTTGTGTGGTGGTGGGGAGAGGAAAAGGATGGGTTGTGTAACATAAGTTAGTTATACCTAATCAGGATATTGATTACTACAATGACTACTAAAAGGATACTGATATGTAAGAAAAAATAATCTTCTCTTTGGTAACTCAAAAATGTTTTAGGGAATAAGGTTGAACAAAAGCTTAGTCTTGGAAAAGTAAGTAAAATTATAGTACAGCATGGTAAAATTATTAGAAAATGCAGCATTGTTCATATGCACTGTAAAATATTTCTATATCATTAATTTCTACTTTTTTTTTTGGGCAGGCTCTGGGAATTGAACCCAGGTGCCCAGCACAGCTCGTGAGAATTCTGCCACTGAGAATAATTTAGAATTAAAAATAATTTCTATTTTGTACAAAATTATACATTTCATTTTTGTTGAATTTTAGATTCATGAGAAAATAAATTCCTATGTTGTGTAATTCAGTAGGTGTTGGGTTTTGGAATGATGATAGTCATACATATGTCAGAAGCTATGAGATGTGAAATAAATTTCACCTTCCTGAAGTTGTATGTCATCATCCAAATTGAGATATCTTTGAATGATTACAATATTATGCCTCCTGCAGGACTAATGTTAGTTCTTTCTGGAATGCTTGATAAAATTCTCCTGTGAGGCCATTTGGCCCTCAGATGTCCTTTGTAGCAGATTTTTTGCTGACCCACTGAATCTCTTTATTTGTGATTGGTTGGTTGAGATCTTTTATTTCTTCTCACTCAGTGTATCTTATTCATGTGTTTCTAGGAATGTGTCCATTTCCTCTAAGTTGTCTAGTTTATCTGCATATAGTTCTTAGCATATGAGTTTTATAAAGGGAAATTTTTCTTAATTCTTCTAAGTTAAGATGTGATTATAGGATCGTTTAAAGGAAGTGCTGCAATGGAATATTCTGGGGGTCATGAGAGGTATTGTTAGGTGAATCATTGTTAGGTATCAGTTGTCATTTCTTCTTAATGTTGGTGTGACTCCAAGTTATTTTGACAGTGGAATTTTCTAGTTTTCATTTTAAAATATATGGTCTACAAATCTTTGGTTACACATTTTGTTGTAGTTGAAATATGACTAGTTTTCTATAATAACCACATTTATAATTTTTAATCATCACTTCTCAAGAGAATTGAAAATGTTTCAGTCAATGAAGATCTGTATATGTTGTAAAAACTGTTGCTTGGGTCACATAGCAATTATCTTCTTTAATAATAATATAGCTTGGGAACATGGCTATGCAGAATGAAAATTGCATTTTTATGTCTCTTTATTTAATCATGGCCACATAATTGAATCCTGCCAAATAGATTCAAGCAGAAATGGTGTGAGCATTATTTGAGAAAACTTTTATTCTTATAGAGAGGGGCACCCACTTTCCATTCTTTTTTCTCTTTCTGACAGTCTTAAATGAAGACAAGATGACTGATCTGGAGTTGCCACCTTTGGCCATCAGAAGAATCAAGGACTATGGCCATCAAGAGTAGAACAGAAAGACAGAAGAAGTCTGAGTTTCTGACCCCAATCTTCAGATAACCATAGAGCCTTGAATGCCATTTCTTTGGATGCTGTTTACATAAGAGAGAAATAAATTTTCATCATGATGAATCTGCTTTTATTTTGAGTTAGGAGTGATTTGCAGATAATCAAATCTTATCTGGTCAAAATGTAAGCATTTTATTTTTCCAGTTATAACTACATTTTTTGGGCTTCTATTGTGTCACTGACTTGAGAGGCAATAGACAGTACTTCATTATGGTTGTACTATATAGTCCTTTACTGCAAAGAACTTTTTTCTCTCTGGTCCCTACGCACGCATTAAGAGTATGTCATTAGATTTACCATTGGAAAGTATGTACACTTTAATCAGGAATTACTTCTACTCTTTCTCCCAAATCAGTGTTATTTTATAGAAAAGGAAAAAAACATTGATTTTCTTAAGTAGACTTCTAAGTCTATTGTCCTGAATACTTCAGAACTTATGATTTTGCTCTATGCAACTATAGAATCTTATAAGTGTAAAGGCTTAGCTTATAAACACAGACATGAGTTTCTCAGTTTTTTCTGATTTACCACCAGAGCTTCTCTCTCATTGTGGAATGACAGTGGCACGAGAAAATGTGAACAGAGAAAAATAACACTTCCATTTTTATCTCAAGATATTATTTTACTGCAAATACTGTGAATATTCTATATTTGTATATATTTATGTCTTTGTGTGTTGTCTCTCTTCAAGTACATTTTATCGTCTCCTTCTCTGGAAATTAATTACATGGATTTCATATTTCAGCATTCTCCAGATTTTTCCTTGTCTCCAATTACTTTAAAAGAATATTATCAAAAAATTATTCCATAGCATACAGATCTTAAATTTAGATGAGTAGTTTTACCAATTGCAAATTTAATTAAATATTGTGATATGCATGTATTTTGCTCTCTAAATGCAGTACAGCTTTTGAAATCTTACTAAATTACCAGTTACTTTTCAGAAAGCAGCTTTTGGACTTAGGGAAACTTAATTTTAAATTGTAAATGGAAAAGTTTCCATTTATTACTATTTAACTCACTAGCACCATATTTTCCTCATGTGTATAATAAGAACACAACAATAAATTGAAGTAACTACTGCACGAATAAATAAAAGTTTTCATAAATATAAATGACTGCATATATTTGGTTTACAATAAATGCCATATTCTTTCTTCCCCTCACTTTTATTGTAATCTCAACAAATTAATATATGGACAAACTGCAGTTACAATTTGGTAAAAACTTAGTGCTTGATTATAATAATAGGAAAGTATAACTGTTACAGTATTTGGCCATAACTAGTGGGAGTGGGGATAGTGGGTGAAAGCATATTTCAGAATGGCCTGTAAATTTTATCATATTCAGTGAACTAAGTGTTTGGGAAGTTAGCAAGTTAAATTAAAGAGAATACAGACATTAAATATAAGAATAGATTTAAGTTCAAGTTGACTGGTTTTCTGAAAGGTATTGTATTTAATACATTTCCAAAGATGAAAAAAGACAAACTGTGGGGAATATTTAGTAAAGTATAGCACCATTTATTTAGTGTCTGCCAATACAACACAAATAAAATAAACATTATGTGACAATGTCTTTGAGAAATAATGTTCTAATAGAAATATTGGGTATATAAATAAATCATTTAACATAATGTGAAAAGAAAATAGCTTTTGTATGTACAAGTTCTGTATGTCATATGAACCAAAGCAACTATAAATGGTCATAGTTTCTCAAAGATGATATAAACTCTAATTAAAAAGAAAAGAGCAGTAATGGATGGGGATTAGAATTTACCAGCCAAATATTACATTTAAAAATATAGAAAAAGGAAACCAAATGGAAAGGTAAAAGACCTACAAATATCTCAGTACTGCTAGAAAGCAACTTTCAAAAGAGATATGATTGACAAATAGGAATTTTCAAATAAGTTTTGAAAAGCAAGTTGCAAAATATAAATTATATTTGGAGGATATTTTATCAGGTTAACACGGACTTAACAAATTGTAGAGCAAAAATTAGTTGACTATAAGCCTTGTCATTTTACTTTTTATAAAATTAATCTCCTTTACTTTATAAAAGTATCCAGGATTAATTTAACCAAGGATTTAAAGGACCTATACACTGAAAACTACAAACCATTGCTAAGAGAAAATCAAAGAAGACATATAAGTGGAAAGACATTCCATGTTCATAGATAGAATGGCTAAATGTCACAAAGTTGCCAAATCTACCCAAATTTATATATTCAAAAAAATACTTATCAAAATTTCAGCAGCCAACTTTGCAGAATTAGAAACGTTGGTTGCCAAATTTATTTGGAAAGGAAAGTGGCCTCAAATAGCCAAAAACATCTTGAAAGAAAAGAATGAAGAGGGAGGATTCACACTTCCTGATTTTAAAGCTTATTATAAATCCACAGTGGTCAAAACTGGAATAAACAATATATTGATCAAGGAAATCACATTGAGAGTTCAAAAATAGACCCTCAGATTTATGGTCAATTGTTCCTTCGACAAGGGCCTCCAATCCACCAAACTGGGACAGAATTGTTTCTTTAATAAAAGGTATTGGGAGGAATGGATAGTCATAGCCAAAGAAATGAAAGAGAACCAGGACCCCTTGCCCTATACAAAAATTAACTTAAAATAGATTGAAGACCTAAATGTAAGAGCCATTGCCATAAAACTCTTAGAAAAAAATGTATACAGAAACATCTTCAAGACCTTATGATAGGAGGTAGCTTCTTAGACCTTAAATGCAAAGCACAAACACTGAAGAATAAATAGATACATGGGACCACCTCAAGACAGAATCCTCTGTGCTTCAAAGGATATTGTTAAAATGTTGACAAGGCAATCAACTCAATGGGAGAAAATATTGGGTAACCACATATTTGATAAGGATTTGATATCTAGAATATAAAAAGAAATCTTACAACTCAATGATAAAAGGTCAAACAACCTAATTATAAAATGGGCAAATTACATGAACAGACGTTTCTCCAAAGAGGAAATACAAATGGCTAAAAAGAACATGAAAAGATGTTCATCTTTACTAGCCATTAGGGAAATGCAAATCCAAACCACAGTAAGATATCAACTCACACCTGTTAGAAAGGCTTCTATTAAACAAACAGGAAACTACTTGTGTTGGAGAGGATGTGGAGAAATAGGAACACTTATTCACTGTTGGCAGGAATGTAAAGTAATACAGCTGTTGTGGAAGATGGCTTTGGCACTTTCTCAGAAAACTAAATATTGAGGTGCCCTACAATTTAGTAATTCTGCTTATCAAAATATATCCAGAAGATCTGAAAGCAGGGACACAGACATTTGCTCATTGATATTCATAGCAGCATTATTCACAATTGTCAATAGATGGAAACAATCTAAGTGTACATTAACTGATGAATGGGTAAACAAAATGGGACATATACATGCAGTAGAATAATTAGTCAACAATAAGAAGGAATGCAGTCCTGAAGCACAGACAACATGGCTGAATCTTTAGGACATAATTCTGAGTGAGATAAGTGAGAAATTAAAGGACAAATATTATATGAATTAATTAGAATATGTAAACTCATAAAACTTAAAATACAGGTTACGATCAGATTGAATAAGGCTAGAGAATGGGGAGCGTTGCCTAATATGGACAGCATTTTTAACAAGTCTAACCTAAATGTTTAGAAATGGATAGAGTTGATGGTAGCTCATATTGTGATGATAGTGCTAAATTGTAGGTGACTATGGTTGAAAGGGGTTGTTTCAAGTCATGTATGTCACCAGAAGAGAAGGTAGAGGCTAAAATGTGGGATTGGATAACACAGTTGTCATGGTTAGGGACATATGTCAACTTGGCCAAGTTGTGTTAGCTGTTTATCTGATTGGGCAAGTGCTGGCCTGTCTGTTGCAATGAGGACATTTCATAGGATTAGGTCATGATCACAGCTGCATCCACAGCTGATTCCATTTGTAATCAGCCAAAGGGGAGTGTCTTCTACAATTAGTGATGCTAAATCTAATCACAGGAAGCCTTTTAAGGAGGACTCAGAGGAGACAGGCCCCATTCCTGCTTCGGCTGGTGAGCCTCTCCTGTGAAATTCATCCAGACCCTCCATCGGAGTCGTCGGCTTCACTGCCTGCCCTGTGGATTTTGGACTCTGTGTTTCTGCGGTCACGTGAGACACTTTTATAAATTTTATATTTGCAAATATTCCCTGTTGATTCTGTTTCTCTAGAGAGCCCTAACTAATACAACAGTATAACACACCAAATTGTGGTAGATGATGTTCATGATTAATACTACAAATATAAAGTAATTTCTTTCATGAACTAGTTGTGTGACACTAATATAAAGTTATTAATAGAGTGGTTGGTATATGGGGAAAAAGTAGCTATTGCAAACTATACATTACAGTTAATAATAATATCTTAATCTTCTTTCATTAACAGTAACAAATGCACCACACCAATACTAGGGGTCAATAATGGGGAGGGGCATGGAAAAATGGAATGGGTTACTTTGTGTTTTCTTCTTTTATGTCAATTTGTTATTATTCTTTTTAGAGCAATAAAATTTTTCTAAAATTGATTGTAATGATGATTGTATAACTATGTGATGATACTGTCAGACATTGATTATATACTTTGTATCAGTATATGTGATGAGACTATATCTCACTAAAGTTTGCAGTTTTAAATAAAAAGGACAAATTATAGAGAAAGAATTAGTTGACTATGAGCCTCATCAATTTCTTTTTATAAAATTAGTGATTTGAATGTCAAATAAAAAAAATTAACTTCAGAATAATAATGGAAATGCTGACATCCATCTTCCTCATTGCTTTTCTATGTCTTCCACCTGTGACTTGAGATTATGGAGTTGTTCATTTGCTATTTCACATTTAAGAATCATTATTATTTGTAATATCTAATATTTAACACTGTAGTCCAGCCATTGCAGGTAATAAAGAATATTCTATATGTATTATTTT
>PVIY010037008.1:0-25014 GCA_004026745.1 Myrmecophaga tridactyla
AACTAGAAGTTAGAGGACTTTTGTGAATTGTTGGTTACCCAAGTGAGTAGTTGACAGCACTTCTGCAGATCCTGAGAGATTGGGAATTAGTCGAGAAAAAAATGGAAGAAAAGGAGGAACGATTACTTTCTCAGCCCTGGGGCATCTCTGTGCATTAAGCACAAAGGGGTAAGTGTGAAAACCTAGAAGAAGGCTTCCCTTGACTTTCTAAGAACACCCACAAATGCAAAGGCAGAAACCTTATATATTTATTGTTTCAGGTGGACATCCTAATGGCTGTTTTTAAAGGGAAGCAGTCTCCACCCAATGTCAGAAAAAATAATAACAAAAGAGAAGGAGTTAAGTCAGGTGAGAAATGCCAAAGGAATTAGGGCCTTCCTGAGCAGTAGGATTCAAAGAGCATGTGCTTCAGTAACCCAAGTACTCCTTGAGTAATTTCCCTAATAGCCACTGAATTGGTGACTGGTCTGTAAATCGCATTTCAACCTACTAAAATATAAGTGATACCTATATTCAAAGCTATGCCAAAAATGAAATAGCTAATCTATGGAGGGAAGAAGGGATTATTTTTTGTTGTTGTTGTTATTTGTTTTTTGCTTTTTAATAGATCAAAAAGCCCTGAAAATTATATATATATGAAGAACAGCTCACATGTCTATTTGCTATAAAAATCATCTTAAGTTAGCTTCTGCCAGAAGCAGACTCTGAGCCAAGGCTTCACATATAAGCGATTATTAAAGAAGTGCTCCCAAGAGAAACCAGGAAGGCAGTGGGGGACTCAAGAAAGAAAAGCAGCAAGCAAGGGCACAATCTTAGGTGAATTTCCAGATTCAACCTGTCTCCTTGGGCTCTGGAATGTAAATTGCACCTCAGAGTTAGTCCCATTTCAAGACAAAGGAGCTGGGGTGTTTGCACTCCCACATCAGTCGGTCACTGGTTGAGGTCTCTAGGTCTGGGGAGGAGGGTCGAGGGAAGACATAGGCTCCCAGGAACTTCTGGTGCTCCATATGGGCAAGGAAGTCCCGTGCCCATGGAAAGTTCTCTGACGGTTACAGTTACAAACTACCAACATCAAATCACGCAAACGTTGGGAAACAGACACGCAGGTGGTGGGTGTGGTGTAGATATTACCTATGTGTCTGCTATGTCTATGTATTATTTCTATATACCAATCTGGATATAAATATAAATACCAATAGATATGTAATACAAAGCTGCTCAGGGTAAAGACCTCTGGAACAACAATAGCTATAAACTATAGTGTGGCCTGGAGGGTCTGGTTCAAAACAGTTTGAATTTAGGCAGAGTCTGAAAGAACCAGGGCAAGGAACACTAAATCTACAGGACAGAGGAGGCAGGATCCAAAAAATTAAGAGGCTGGAGCAAGGAGGAGAATCTGACAAGATGGCAACAAACAGGAATGAATGCATGGCCCTAACCTTGGGTCCAAAGTCAACAATGACTTACAGGACACAGAAGACCAGCTCGCATCGTGGTGTACTAAAAACACTTGTGGGACACAGTTTGGCCATTGGCTCCATAGAACCTACCCCTTTGTGACCCAGAACATCTCACGTAATTTCAAGTGGCATTTAGAGAAAGGCAAGTTCTGGAACTGAAAGGCAAGAGCCCCTCCTGCATGGTGCTGGCCTGGAATGTGGCCTTCCGTCCTGGGTGCCACAATTTAAAGGAACACAGGACCCCACAAAAATGATTTCAGAAAAATATTGCCCAGATCATATAAGAACTTGACACTGAAGCAGGGGAGCTACAGGTGACAGAACTGGGAACATTGTTCCTAAGAGAAGACTGTGGGGACATGATAGGTGATTTCAATTCTTGAATGGCTGTCACTGAAGCAGAGAGGTTAGGCTTATTCTGTGTACCCAAAAGTACAGAGTCGGGGGCAGTAGGTCAAAGCTGCAGGGAGATGGGGTTCAGTGCAACCTAAGGACAACGTCAACAGTCAGAGCAGGCCATGGAAAGGGGGTTGCAGGGTGAGAAGCAACAGGGAAAGATGAAAATGATGGGCTGAACTAACGTGAGAGATAGGGCGTTCCCCGTCACTGGAAATTGGTTTTATCAGTGGTCCCCAAATCCAATTGCCCTTGAAAGTCCCCTGGGGACTTGCTAACAGCACATCACTGGCCCTGCCTCATCAATGTTCTGTTTTCGTAGGTCTGGGATGACACCAGGAATATGTATTCTAATTAGCTTCCCCATCTTTTCTGGTGCTTTGTCCAACAATTGCACCAAGAGCAGACCAGATGAAGGGGAGCTCAGCCATCAGGCTGGGAAGGAGGCACGAGAGTAGATGCCTTCCTTCCCTTCAAATTCCAGAAATCCATGGCACTGAAATTGCGGGATTCCAGGTCACACGGCAGAGAAGCCATGAGTCAGCCTGAGAGCCCCATTCAATAGCATGGGCTTTGGAGTCAAAGTGTCCTGGCTCTGCCAGGCTCTGCCACATATTAGCTTGGGGTCTTGGGCAGGATATTTCCACTGTTAAGCCTTAATCGTCTCACCTGTAAAATGGAAGATAGCAGTTGTACCTCCTAGGGTCACTGTGAGCCTTGAATGAGATTATAAATTTGGATTATAACATGCATACTTCATAGGCCCTTAGCAGATGTGAGGGCCCTTCTGAAGGAAACCATGAATTGGCTGCTCACTTTTTGATAAATGCTGAGTGATATAGAGGACTGAACACTTGTTTAGAGCCAAAATATACCAGTAAGACATCTGGAATAAAAGAGTACAAGGCTTCCTTTTCCTATATTTAACCTGCTCTATTGAGAGAGATTAACAGAGAGAGCTGATCTGCTCTTAGCATGTAATAGAAAAGGATCACATAACTTCAGAACAAAACTGCATTCAATATTTTCATCCTAGAATGACCAAACAATAATCCCTAACGTTATTTTTCTGCTTTTATGCCTCTGGTGAACTTATGTGAGTGATCTTCCATTATAACTGCCATGGCAACTATATATTTTAGTATAAAACATGGGATGTGAAAAATTATTTGCCCATGTCCAATTTCCTCTGTCCTAAGTACCTATCTGGCCTCACTCTTGCCCAGAGGGGTCTTTCTGATATGCCGGTAGTCTCAGGCAGGGCCTCTGCATGTGGTTGAGAAGGTATCTCACTACACAGGGCTTCGGGCTGCAGAGCTAATGTCCACAATGCCAAGCCATGCCCCCAGCCTGGGGCCGTGTTCACAGGAGGGAGGGGACGCCATTTCCGATCCACACAAAGCTGCCAGACAAACTGGCGGTGCGGCCCTGCCTGGAAAGTGTGGGGCTTTGCTAGTTCTATACATGATCTCCCCACCAAAAAATAACCCTGCTCCTTGCCCATTTCAGTTAGTGGCGACTCATTCCAGTCTTCTAGTAGGTCAGGCCAAAATTCCTGTTGTCATCCTTTCCTCCTCCCTCTAATATCCTGCCCCACATTTTCTCTACCTGGCTTTACTTTCAAAGCATTCCAGAATCCAAGCCCTTCCCATCATCAGGATTCATCTCACCCTCGCCCCTCCCTTGGATCCATGAAACAGCATCCCCAGTGGACCCTTCTCGCCCACATGTCGCTGCTCAAGATTCTCCCGTGGCGTCACAGTTCCTCAGATGAAGCTAAGGTCCTGTGTATTTGGTTTGTGTCCAACTCATCAATTAAGATTTAAGGTCCATGATCTTCCTGGCAACGTGGGACAGAAATCCTAGAACGAGCTGGGACTCAGCACCAAGGGATCGAGAAAACCTTCTCGACTGAAAGGGGGAAGAGAAAAATGAGACAAAATAAACTGTCGATGGTTGAGAGATTCCAAACAGAGTTGAGAGGTTTTCCTAGAGGTTACTCTTATGCATGAAGTAGATATCACCTTGTTAGTTAAAGCATAACAAAGAGGCTGGACAGAACTGCCTGAAACTGTAGAGCTGTGTTCCAGTAGCCATGTTTCTTGAAGATGACTGTATAATGATATAGCTTTCGCAATGTGACCGTGTGATTGTGAAAACCTTGTGTCTGATGCTTCTTTTATCTACCTTATGGACAGATGAGTAAAACATATGGATTAAAAATAAATAAATAATAGGGGGAACAAATGTTAAAATAAATTTAGTAGATTGAAATGCTAGTGATCAATGAAAGGGAGCAGGAAGGGGTATAGTATGTTTGAATTTTTTTCTGTTTCCTTTTAATTTCTTTTTCTGAATTGATGCACATGTTCTAAGAAATGATCATGATGATGAATATACAACTATGTGATAAAAAAAGAATGTTCATATTGTATGTTGATTGGTTTTATTAATTAAAAAAAAAAAAGATTTAAGGTCCATGAGGGCAGAAACTTTGGTCTGTTTTCTTCATTACTCCACACTCAGCCAGCATATAGAATCTAGAATGGTGCCTGGTACAGAACAGATATCTAGTGAATCATTCTTGAGTGAATGAGTGAGTGATCTTTTGCCATAGTCCCCAGGGTTACAGTAGGCTCAGATCAGTCCATCCAAGGTCCTAGCACCCCTGGGTGTGGGCAGAGGGACCTTCCATCTATGGGCTTCATTATCCACAGGACCTGATAAAAAAAGAAAGTACTCCTGGTTCAAACTTCCCTCTGATGTCTATTCTGTCTCCCCCACTCAATAGCAGTTCATCTCTCTCTCTCACACATACACACACACACACACACACCTTCAAGAACAAATGTCAATTTCTCAGTAGGTCAGAGCTTTACAAAACAAAAGGAATTCCTGATTTGAACCTACACAAAGGCCCTGGAACAAGGAAAGAGAAAGACTTGGGGAAAGGTGGAGGGATAAGGAAGAATACCTACAGAAGTAAAAACAAGGGACAAATAAATCACTCTATCAGCTGTGCTGTGACACACCTCCACATTTTATTGCACTCATTCATTTCCATGTGTGCCTCACCCTCCTCGTTTGTGAGGGAGCCCTTGACGTCAGAGTACACAATTGTGTGGTCCAGAGACGCACACAGTCTGAGGTCCCAGACGCCAATCCCCCACACCCTGCTTCACTCTGCCATCGGGCAGAGATGGGAAGAGGGCTGGGAGCTCCACCCTCTCCATCCTCCCATCTGGGGGGCATTGTGGGTGAGCTCCTCCATTTCCTGGACAAGTGGGTTCCCTCTCTGCCTTCCCCAGCAGCGCGCCTAGGCAACCCCTTCCCTATCAGCACACTCTCAGCCAGGCCACGTCACTTCGACTCCTCAGGAGAGCCGCCCAGCTCCCCTCCTGCACTCAGCCCACAGGAGAACCTGGTACCCGCAGCCACTCGGGGTAGAGGGGATGGGGCCAGGGCCTGCTCACAGGGAACTGCCCCAGACCCCAGAGCCAATAGGAGATTGAGTTTGACTGGAAAACGGGGTGGGGGTGGGAATGGAAACAACTGCAGGTTACAACCCTGGGTCAACAATCGGGACCTGGGAATCAATCTAAGATGAAGCGGCTGCCCATTCTAGCAGGTGGGCTGGGCCCAGCAGCAAGGACTCCCCAAACAGAGGCCAGAGAAATTCCGGGGAGGGACGCCTGGAGCCGTGGGACTTCAGCCATGGACCGGAGGCCAGGACAGCGTGACCAGCCTGTCCCAGTTGGCCTTAGAACCCTCCCGGTGTTGGCACTGCAAGTCCCACCTCCCGAGGGACCCTCTCAGGACTGGGCAAACTGGCATGGTTGGCCACTCCAGTTCGGGAGCAGGGCGTGAAGCCCCAGGAGCAAGGCCAGAGGCCCCGGAGTGAAGACGGCACTCTGGGGAGACCTGCAGAAGAGTGACAGCAGAAAAGCGACCCAGGCAGAAAGAGCAGGTATAAGAAGCAAGGAGATGAGAGAAACTGGGCTTCGAAAGAGGTGGAATTAAATCACTTCAAGGCAGCTAAAATGTCAAAATTTAATTTTCTGTCAAAAATTAAAAAGCTTCCATTGTCAAATAAAACTGAGGAATTCCAGGCTAAACAAAATTAGGCTGGTTTGAGATAGAACTTAAGGCTCCAGAGGACATTGAACATTTTCAGAGGATAAATAACTACACAGCATTCCTCCCACTTAGCTAACCACAGGGCCCGCCCCCAGCCCCTGGAATACCTGTTAAAATCGTGCTTGGGGGAAGCCAGCAAAATGCCAAACCCATCTGGGGAGGCGCTGCTTTAAGGGAACCTCTCAGGAATGTGCCTAATCTGGAAAGAGAGGTTGACACCGAGTCTGATATTGTGGGTTAATAATTGTCAAGCACAGAGAGTCAGCTGGAGGGACAAAGTCTCAGTTCTAGACATGACAGCCAAAACTGAGCACGGCCGTCTCATCTCCTGCAGAGTGACAAATGTAGAGTCATCCATTCATCAGAGGTTAAAATCCCTCAGCTGAGGGATGTTATGCATCCTAACAGGTGCCCCAACCCAACGAAGGTGGAGCTATCTGGTGACCCTTTCCCCAGAAAAGGGAGCGGCCAAAGCCACCAGGCAATGAGGAGAAGACACTGCCCCCAGCCAGGCCAGTACCAAACCCTGAGCAAGTGCAGACGCGGGCAGAGCTGTTCCAGATTGTGTTTTCTATGGCTCCAGCGTTTATCTTGATGCTGGTTGTGGGAAGAGCAGCTGAGTCTGAGCTGGATGGGGCAGGGGCGCCCAGAAAGTGCAGACAGCGCTGGAACAACAGCGAGCTTTGGTGTGCCTGGCGCTGCCGAGGCAGACTCATTGGGTACAGAACCTTGTGAAAATTGTTGGCGCCCTAGGGGGAAGCTGGCCGGTGGTCTTCAAGGGCATATTTGCACTCCTTTGGACAAGTCCCTGTGCGAGGCCTAAGACCATCAGGGATTATGTTTATAGTTCTTATTAGGTGAAGTGGCCGATAATCGGAGTCCAGGAACCCTGGGCTCTGGTAGTGCCTCTGACCCTATTTGCGTGGGCCTGATGTCATTCCACCTTTCTGGAACTCTCTGCTTTCAAGTGATAGCTGAGGGGCTTTGGACTGGATCCTCTCTAAGATTGCTTTTTAGCTTTGACATCCCCAAAACACCGATAAACAAAATGACCCCCAAACAGTTTTTTGTTGTTTATTCTGGTTGTAGACTGTCGTTTCCTCTAACTCTTAAGCAGTCTTACCCTCGTAGTAGGTTAAGTTTTCTGTACCACTGGACAGAGAAACAGGCTGGCTTATTGAGGAAGCTAGATTTAAGTGTTGTATTGGATGTTCAGGTCAAAAGGAAGAAAGGGTCGCCTGGACAGCGTATGCTACGCACCCCACATCCTATACCCTGGCAACCCTGCACTAGTCTTGCTTTCTGGAACATGCCATAGCCTTTACAACTCCATGCCTGCCGGCTTGGATTCCCTGAGAAATAGACTTTGAAATGGAGATTTGCCTGCAGAGGGTTTGGAGGAGTGCTCTTAGGAAACATATTTGTCCTGGGGTGCGGAAAGCAGGTCTGGTAGCGGGAGGAGCTGAACAGGGATGCAGTTATAGCAGAGGCCTCAGTTGGACCCACAGGGAGCCCGGGGGTGGCATGGCCCTTCAGGGTTGTCCTGCACTGAGGCAAGGGGGCCAGGCTTTTGTAGCTATCACTAGTCACTGGCTGCAGGCGTCCCCTGGGGAAAGGGCCTAACATTGAGGGAGGCAGCTTCCTCCAGGCGCAGGCAACTCCTGTGAGCCATTGGCATCCACCAAATCCCAGCAGCTGGGGCGAATGGGGACGTGAGTGGCACCCCGCAGTTCCTACCACAGTGCCTTTGCCGGCATGCCTCCCTCTCCCACGGATGATACCTGCCCTCAGCTCCCCACTGCTCTCCCCTCCCATCACTGCGGGCGCAGGGCTTCTCCCAGTTTCTCATCACCTTTTGTATTACCAGGAACTCCTCAAGGGAAGGACTGCCTTGCATATGCCTGTTGCCCCCAGATGTTTATACGGTGCCTGACAAATAGGAAGACACTAAATACATTGAATAAGGAGAATGCTTTGCATCAGATAGTCTGAGTTCAAATCCCAGTGCTACCCAGTACCAGAGCAGTCAGTTTCCTTTCCCGAGCCTCAGTTTCTCAGTATGTGAAACGGGAAAATGTCCATTCACACTGCCTTAGGGTTGTTAGGATTAAATCAATATTATACATAAAACCTGGTGCATGTTTTAATCATCAAGGAGAGGAGCAAGGAAGGGTTGTCTCCAGAAGCTTTTTCTCATTGACCTGTTAGGGAAGATCTGATTCTCCCACTTCAGGAGGGCCGAGTGGGAAAGAGTCAGGGAGGACAGGCTGTGAGTAGCTGTGGGCACGAGTGCCACCCTGCAGAGTCCCAGGCCCTTGGCAGTGTAGGGGCATCAGGGAGAAATGTGGCCAGAGGCTGGGGCTGCGGTGGCCGGCAGCAGAGCACCAGGAGGGGAAGGGGTGGGAGGAGAAGACCAGGGGTGAGCGCAGCCCTGGCAGTGAGACCGTTTTAGAGCATCCTCAGGGTCTCAGCCCTTCCCCAGGACATTATCTTCACAAAGATCACTGGAAACACCATCTGTGCTGCGCTGCTTCTCTCTCCCAAAGGACAGCCCCAGTGCATAAGCAGACGGATATATCCCAAATGCCAGGCGTTTCCTCCCTCTCCAGTTTACATTCCAGGACAATGTATTTATCACTGTTTCATCATAGGGGCCCCCACATATACAGCTGAAAATAGGAAACAGCCTGCATGAGTGGGATTGGAGGGCCTGGCTCCCCGCGTCCTGTCTCCCCCAGGGCCCGGCCAGGTCGGACACCCCGCTGGAAGCCCACGTCCGCCCTCTCCATGCCCTCCCTCCACAAAAGACTATCCATGAGAGAAACGTTTTCCTGCCCTGTGTGAGGAGAGACCTTTGTCCTGTGTAATGAGGGTGAAAGGGGAAGGTACACCATGACTGGACACTTTCCAGGCCCAGCCTTCCTGACAAATTTAAACACAGGGACCCTTAACATGACTCTGTTGACATATTCATCTTCGGATGGTGGGGGATTTGATTTGATTTTACTTTGTTTTGCTTAAAAACCTACAGGGTACAGACAGATCTGAATGTGTCATGAATTAAAATTCCTTACGGGAGCAGTATTTACTATAAATACTTGACTAAAGTAAAAACTTTCCCAGATCAGCTGGCTTAACATGTCATTCTGGTTGGCTAGTTTGAAATGGAGATCAGAATAGAGCCCAACTTCAGCCAACTAAAAACTGAAATAAAGCAAATAAATTGCACTACTTGGCAGAACTACTTGAGTTAGTAAATGACTAGAGTTAGTAGATGACTAAACAAGGGAATGAATAAATATTTCCATGTGTCAAGCATTTTACTAGGACTATAGGGAATGCAGCATGCTTAAGAGTCACCTCCTGCCCTGGAGAAGCTTACAGTACAGAGTGGGATGTGGGGAAAGGAGCAGGACTGCTTGAACGAATTATTTGTTTAGAGACCTAATGGAATAGCAAAAGGTGAGAGGTAGGGAGAATGGCAGAAAGGGTGTCTGGGCTGGCCTCACACTCAGGGACCAGATCATATGTACACAGGGCCTTGTTGCCATGACTTTTGTCCTGAAATTTATCATTGAATTTTATCCCAAAGGCAATGGGAAACCACTGAAGCATTGAAGAAGGGGAGAGCATTATGAAGGCAAAAAGCAAGGCCTATTTGGTTATGCATCCCCCAGCCATTGACACACACCCTATAAAAAAGTCTCAATAAATATTTGTTGAAGAATTAATGAATGAGTGGGGGGGTGCAAGGGCAGTTCAGTGGTAGAATTCTCGCCTGCCATGCAGGAGACCCGGGTTTGATTCCGGGCCCACACACCTCCCAAAAAAACACAGCAAACAAGCAAAACAAACAAACAAAAATTCAACAAATGATGCTGTAATAATGGGATATTCACATGAAAATATAAATGAAATGTCACCCTCACCATACAGCATACATAAAAAAAGGTAGGAAGAATTAATGAATGAGTGAAAACTTTTTCATAAAAGCAGAAAACGGAAGGGATCTCTGGAGATTAATAGGCTGGCAGGGACAGTGACCTAGTGAAGTTTGGAAAAAATGTGGAATACCCACAATAGGAATCCAAGGGATGATAAACAAATGATGGAGAAAATGCTTGCCAGGCTGCACAACAATCATTAACTATCATTAGGCAAATGCAAATCAAAACCACAATTGCAAATCAAATACATACTGCACACCCACCAGGATGACTACCAACAGAAAAACAAATAATAACAAGTGTTATGAGGATATGGAAAAATCCGGACCCTCATACACTGATGGTGAGAATGTAAAACGGTGCAGTCACTTTGGAAGACAGTCAGGAAGTTCCTCAAAAAGATAAGCATAGAGTTACTATGTGACACAGTAATTCCACTCCTAGGTACATACCCAAGAGACCTGAAAACAAATGTCCATGCAAAAATTTTGTACATGAATTTTCATAGGCACATTATTTACAATAGCCAAAAAGTGGCAACAAACCAAATGTCCATCAGCTGATGAAGGGATAAACAAAATGTGATATATCCGTTCAGAGGAATATTCTTTGTACATAAAAAGGAATGAAGTACTGATACATGCTACAGCACAGATGACTCTTGAAAACATTATGCTAAGCGAAAAAAGCCAGACATAAAAAGCTACATATTGTATGATTTCCTTTATATGAAATGTCCAGAATAGGCAAATCCAGAGAGACAGAAGGTTGCTAACCAATTGCCTAGGGTTAGAGGAGCATGGAGGGAAATGGGGAGTGATTACTAAAGGGTACAGAATTTCTTTCTGGGGTGATAGAAATGTTCTAAAATTGATCATACTGATGGTTGCATAACTCCGTGAATATATTTAAAACTGTTGAATTGCACACTTTAAGTGGGCAAATTGTATGGTATGTGAATTATATCCCCAAAAAAGTTGTTACCAAAAGAAAAAGACCATGACACATATATTTGTGAATAAAACTCTTTACATATCCACAACGATTGCCAGGCCATGGGGTGGCCCAATGAGAGTAGACAGCATGATTTGCAGCAGAGTCAATCAATCTGATTCTTTGGCTTTCTCTGAGAAGCCCCAATGGCAGAGTGATACAAGCAAGTGAAAAGAAAGAGTAGTAATAACTAACAATGGCCAACAGCTACCGAGAACTTCTATGGGCCACACACTATTAGAGGGTTCACCCACATTATGGTATCATGTCCTCACAACCTCCCAGTGAGGTAGGTGCTCGCATAAACCCCAGTTTACAGATGGAGGAATCTGAGTTCTGGAAAGATGAAGTAACTTGGCCACTGTCTCGCAGTCAGTAAGGAAGGCGTGGGGACACGGTCTGACTCCCCAGCACTTGCACCTAACGCCTGGCCAAGCTGTCTTCCCAAATGGTGGCTGGTGCCAGAAGTAAGCATGGAGGTCAAGGAGAAGTGGGGTGTTAGTTCACTGGGAAGGGGCCAGGCATCCAGGGTCCCAGTGAGGGTGAAGAACTTGTTCTGTGAGTGTGGCAGTGGGGGTGCGGGGCTGCAGCATGAGCTAAGGAATTTATGGTTATGATTCTGACTTTGAGTTCTCGGAGACAGGGCATCCTAAAGATGTGGCACATTCCAAACTGCGCAGGCAGTGGGGGAGGAGGTGGAACAAAGAGCGTAAGGATCAGCCATGGGGCTTTAAGGATGAACAATAGGTTGTGCCTCATCCCAACTGTCAAAATGAAAATTTCATAAAGTCTATGCATTTCTGAGGGATGGACATGACAAAGACATATCCCTGGAGAGAAACGAGAGGGACGTCTGTCAACTACCAACCAAATGTCAAGACAGAACATGCAAGAACCAGGATGTTGAAAAATAAATACAATCCCTTCTGACAGTGGTCCCACATTTTCCATCACCAAGGACATTTTTTAATAACACTCCCAAGATTGCACATTTGGAAAAATTATGCCTGTCAATTTATATTCTATGAGTAATTAATTTGTCTTCCTCTTTTCATTAATCAGAGATTTCTAATTGCCTTTTAGAGCTTCTGATCAGCTGAGACCACTAAGCCAAGAAACAATGATTTCATCGGCCAGGCAGCTGTACTTGGATAGCTGTACAGATTCTTTCTGTCAAGCTCACCAGAGCAGTGGAGTGGCCATTAGAACATCTCCAGACCTCCGAGGGTATGTGGGGCCATATGTCCAGAACTTTGTCCTCAAATTGTGTCTGTTGGTTAGGCAGTGTATCGGGGAAGCTGCTATGGACTGGGCCAGAGTTTGAATCCCTGGAGGACAAGATGTTACCTAATTAAAAGAAACTGGAGGCTAAGGTATTGAGATTTCATCCCCACCTTTCCCCACCTACTAGCGCAGTGCCAAGTCTGTGTGATTCTGTTCTTTCAATAAAAGCAACTCATCAGGTCTAGAGTATAGATCAGTACTGTCCAATAGAAATAAAATGTGAGTCATTTTTGCAGTTTCAATTTTTCTAGTAGCCGCATGAAAACAAAAGGTAAAAAGCAACAGGTGAAATGCCTTCTAAGATTATATTTTATTTAGCCCAGCATATCCAAAATAGTATTTCATACTAATATTAAAATGTTACTATTAACAATGTTAAATTATTAATGAAGCATTTTACTTTTTTTTTAACTGTCTCCAAAATCCAGTGTGTATTTTAAACTCATTGCACATCTCAATTTGGACCAGATACATTTCAAGTGTTCAGTAGTCACACAACAGAGGGCTAGTGACTAGTAAGTTCAAGGTGCCAAAATTAGGGCCCCCTTAGTCTCCATTGTCACACAAAGCCCCTTTTGTTCCAGTTCAAGTAAATGACTTCTTCATGGAGAGATCCTTAAAGGTTCCCCAGCCCAGCCACCCGTGCAGGATGTGGCTATCTGTCATAGCCTGGGGTATGCATAGACCTCACAGCACAAAGCAAACGCCCTTGGGGAAACCAGGGCCCAGGGACCAAAAGCCCCTTCACTTAAATGACTCCCTTTACTACCAACTGAGACCTCCTCTCTGACCTTCCCGATCTCGGCTCTCAACCTAGTTTATCTGAGCCCTTCCCCAAGTCCCAACTCACTTCCTCCTTCTATGCCCAGATGCTATGACATATTTGCATCTCTCTTGGGGAATATGAGGCTGAGTATGATGGACATCTGCTGATTTGTCTGCCCAGCCCACCTCTGCCTCCTTATTACCCATCTTATAATGTTGTCATTGTTCTACTCTCTGGGTGATTTCCTTAACCTCACTTTCAAACCCTTTTATTTAACTTTTCCTTCTCCTCTCAAAATTTGAAGTTCCAAGAATTACTTTTCTTCTCTGAATGCTCCCTGATTATAATCTCCAGTTCTTGCGTGTGTTCTCAGAGGATCAATCGTAGGACTTTGAGAAAGCAGGTGCAGCGCTTGTTTCCCTCTGCTGTCTAGAGTGACTGTTTCTTTCAAGTTCCTCCTATATATTTTTTTTTCTTTTTCCTTGTTTTCATCTCTATCGTAGATAATTGGAGGTGTTCTTTCTCAGATACCTGCTGACCTAGGCTGTCCACTCTTATTTAAGAATGAGGCGGGTGTGAGGGTGGCTCAGTGGTAGAATTCTCCCCTGCCATGCGGGAGACCTGGGATCAATTCCCAGTCCATGCAGTTCTCCAAAGAGAAACAAACAAGCAAACAAATGACAACAACAACAAACAAAACCAAAAAATCAACAAATAGTGCTGCAATAACGGGGTACTCACTTGGAAAAAGAATGAAATGTGACCCCCGCCATACAGCATACGAAAAAAAAAGAATGAGGCACTAAGAAGCTGGTGGACAACCCTGTGTGGGCGGGCAGGACCCACTGACAGTGGGATTCAACAGAGGGCAAACGGCTGGGCACTTTAAGATCTCTGCCCTGGCCCAGCCATCTTCCCCAGAAAAGAAGGGTCCTCTCCTCTGCTTGGAAGATAGAAAACTGGCGACCGGCAGTCTCGGAGCAGGCTGGGAGGAGGAGCGAGTGTCTCACCGTGGAGTGGACAGATGTTCACCCAGTCCCCCAGGGGTAGCCTTGTGCTGCCCAGGTCAGCGGCTCCCGAGGACACCCATCTAGCCTTCCGCTCGGCTGAGGGTGAGGGTCTGGGGCGCACCTCACCGCTTCCTAGGCAGACTTTCAACAAATCCTCTGAATTTTAGCTGTACTCACATGCCATAATAAGAGGATTCTGCCCACTTCAAGCTTTTCCCACGGTCTATAAAGGTTACACCTTTCTCTGGAGTCTACTAAATTGCCCCTTGTCCGTCTCTTCCCAGCTTCCCATATTTTATTGCTGTTGCTTCCTCTCCTGTTCTCTCTTAACATTGTTGTTTTGTGACTTAAAAATCTATATCCTGAGTGTCATTTTAGCAGGGTTTCAGAAAGGAGCAGCAGCAAATGAGAGTATTCAACCTATCATGTTCAGCACTTGTGGCATCTCGGTGGCATATTTCATGTCTCTGGGCCTCTCTCTCCTCATCTGGAAAAAACCGTCAATAATACATAATTCGCAGGGCTGACATGAGAAGAAAATGAGGCAGTGTTTATAAAGCACCAGGTATCGTTTCTGGCACATAGTATGTGCTCAGTAGATGCTGGCAACTATTTTCCATAGTAGAGTTCCTCTGGAAGTAATTATGTGTTAAAGGTGTGGTTTTTCCACACCCATAACAGTATAAGAATATGATGGATAGACACAGCCTATGGGTTATTTTAGATCTAATCCTTCCTGGAGGCAGAGGACTGGATGAGATGACCTCTGAAATTACAAAGAATCAATTTGTCTCTGATGAATAAATATCACAGGGAACTAGGACAATAGCGACAGAATAGCCCTTTGTTCCTGGGTATTTGAATTGCTTCATTTTCCAGTCTGGGAGCTTGCTGGAATATGACAATCATAGATGGACACAATGATAGGCCAGGAAACGTGCAGATGGGTTATAGCAGCAGGTGGTACAAGGGAGAAGGTTCAGGGGAGAATTGCAAGTGTGTTTTGCATGAGAGCTGGAAAATACATTTGAATTCAGACAAGGAACAAGCAGCCCTTGGATTGAGCATGGGACTGTGACGAACTAGGGTTTGGGAAATGCGCAGCCTTCCTAGAGTTAAGTCTTAAAGGGGTTCCTCCATGGACTCTGGTATCTTTTTTCTCCAGGATGAGTTCACACACCCTAATAAAGAGAATGCTTGGAATCTATAAATTCCTGGGGAGGGGCAGCACCATAGCATCTCTAAGGAGAAATCATGTCTGACCAATTTCCAAGGAAATATACATAAACAATGATGTAGGCGTTAAGGGAAAGCCATTGTATATAATTTATAGACAATGACAAAGCATGGGACAAGAGTCTTCTGCAAAGACTGTCCTTCTAGAGGAGCCCTGGTTGGGGGAATGTTTTGAACTGGCTTAGAGACAGGAAGGCAAGACCAGGCATAAACAGGAACTGCCCTTTTAGAAGAACTCTAAACCCCAAAGGCTCCCAGATACTGAGCTTATCACTGATCTCTCTTTTTTTTTCTTTAAAAAATTTTCAGTTGTTACAGGTTTGCTCTTTGAACACATAAAATAGCATAAGTGAGAAGAAAAATCAATCGTTTCAAATCCTGCCACCAATCCTAGATTTTTTTCATAAGGGTTCTTTGTGTAAGAAAAAGATCTAGAAAAATCTGCTGACTTTCCCATGGTATTAAGTTCCTGTAACACGGCCAAGCTTCTGGCCTGCACATGAAGCAGCCTCCTCAAAGCCCATTCTCCTCTGTTGTAGGGTCTGGTGTTCTTACCATCACAGATTCATTCATAGTGGGCAGGTATTAGGACTCAGTGAGTCTCCTGATGAAAGGCCAATGTCTTATTGGCCATTAACACAACATCATGGGATTATTTTTTTTATAATGAGGCTAATGCCTTGGAAAGCAGAGCACAAGGCACTTAAGGAAAGGGATAGCGAACAGTGCTTTGTGACCTCAAAGAGCTATATAAGGAAAGCGTTAATCTTTTGGGGGATATGTAGTGAGGCTCTAGGTCAAAGTGTGACAGGGCCTCCACAGTGAAGTCATCAAACTCCTAGGTCATCAATGACAACCAAGTCACGTATCAATAGAACTTCCAGGTACTAAACAGGCAGGCTTATCTAAGAACGTCTGCAATCTTGGGGCACAAAGACCTGGTATATATACTGGCTTGTCTTGCAGAAAGGTAAAAAGATCCCAGCTGAACTGAGAATTTCCTGCTTGGGAAGAAGTGAACCAGTCAGCTTATGAATACCTGGCTTTTTGGAGATCGTCATGATAAGTGCAATTAAAAAGACATGAGACCTTCATGCACTGTTGGGGGAAGGTAGGGATTGAAAACTGGTATAGCCACTTTGGAAGACAATCTGGAAGTTTCTTAAAATGTTAAACACAGAGTTCTCGTATGACCCAACAATTCCACTCCGAGGAACATACCAAAAAGAATTGAAAACATACGACCAAACAAAAACTTACACAGGAATGTTCATAGCAGCCTTATTCATAATAGTCCAAAAAATGGAAACAACCCAAACATCCATCAACTGACAAATGGATAAACAAAATGCGGTATGTATATACAATGGATATTATTCATCAAAAAAAAGACATACTGATACACACAACAACATGGATGAATCTTTAAAATATCATGCCAAGTGAATTAACCAGACACAAAAGGCCAGTGTTGTATGATTCCATTTCTATAAAATGTCCAGATTAGGCAAATTCATGGCGACAGAAAGTGATGGTCCACCTGGGAATTACCCCCAAGGTGGTGCTCCCAACGGGCCCTTCGCTTTCAGAGCCATGCAGGGAATGACCAGCATGGATCAGAGGTGGGGACTTGGGTTGGGAGTCTATTCAAAATCATGTCAAACACAGAACCATTCAAGAAACGAGCGGCTCTCCTTTACAAGAAGGAAAACACAGAAGGGGCAAAATAGCCTCCTAGAATAAAGAGCCGCCATGAGAGAAGGGAGAAAACTTGATTTGACTTGAGCCGCACAGCCCCAGAGAGCAGAGCATCGCTTATAACGTCACGTTCAACTCTGAAATTCTATCAGAATCTACACAAGAGAACACAGGATGAAACTATAAGCCCAAGAAAGGGTGGGATGCGTTTAGGGAGGCAGGAGAGAGAAGCTAGCACTTGGACTCAGAAGCAGGGGGCGCTGGCCATTCCTTCCCCCACCGTGGTCCGAAGGGAAGCGCATCGGGGCAGATGTCACACCTTCCCACGGGGGTGGGTGCTGGCGGCGTCCACCCCCGCGCGACGGAGCAGATGCTGCACACATCTGGTGGGGCGGGCAGAAGGCCAGCTCCCTCAGGGCGGCAGCCTGCTAATTTCAGAAGTGTGTCTCGGTCGGGGATGGTGTTTGCTGAGACACAGTGAGCAGCGGATGGAGAGATGCGCTTTGAGGAGATCAGAACAACCCCACAGCCACAGCCTAACCCCTCACTCCGGACCCCGGGTTCTCTTTCCAAGGGATCTGGGTAGGGTGGTACAGGGAATGTCTCGGAGAAGATCCACGTAACAAATCACGGCTTCTGCAATGCATTCTTGCGCTTTGAATAGCTTGATTGCGTGCTTCCTTTGAGTTCTCATTTGCTAGCAAAGACCTAAATTGAGACTCCGGCAAGCAGCCCTCGGTAGCCTCCGCCTGAGCGCTCCGGGTTTGGCTGCAGTGCAGGGCCTGTGATGTGCTCTGCTGCCACCCAGTGGATGCATCCGGAACGCTCGGGCTGGAAGTTTAATCTAGAGGTTCTCAGCCTGGTCCCCAGACCAGAATCGTCAGTTTCAAATGCAGAAACTCTGGGAGAGAGGCCAGCAGCCTGTGAGTTGAACAAGTCCTCCAGGTGACTCTGATGCACACCTAAGTTTTGTAAGCACTGGTTTAGACTAAGTAGTTATTTGCACGCTGGGAAGCATGAAATGGATAATCAGAGATTTCTCATTTGGGAGATGCTGATTTTTATTGATGCACAAAGGCCATCCCTTTTGTAGGAACTAAATTGTAGTTTAAATATTATTCATCTGATTCCCAGAAGAGACAAGAAGGCATACAATCCACCTCCTCTGGTTTTACCTAGAACCCCTGGTTATAAACATCCACAGTTTCCCTATTTCTGAGAGTAGCATTCAAAGCCCTCTAAAAATCTAGCTCCACACCTGTCTTCCAGTCTCACCCCTCATCATTCCTTCACTTCATTTATCCTAAACTGTAATGCAGCTGCTGATTCTCTGAATCCCGCTTCATCCCTGTGTTCACCCTATTCCTTCACTAGTCAAAGATGCACCCATCTCTTTGATCAAAATTTCAAAATAAAAGTTCTAAAATAGTGCACCCATTTTTAAGTTCCTCTCAAACACTACTTTCTTCGTGAAGCTGTCCCTGATTTCTTCAATCAATAACAATCTTTCCCACTGGGAACCACCTCCACACTTCATCCATATCTTCTTTTAGTGCTTTGGACTTTGCCCCTTGCATTTTTAGTTCTTCGTGGACATTTCTTATCCCTTTGAGGTTGAGGTGAGGGACTGGGTCCTACTCATCTCAGCGTAGCCCAGTGCAGAGCAGGTGCACAGGAAATGCTCTGTGAAAGGTGTAAATGAATGAATTAGGTCTTTCACAAAGTAGCAGCTCACAACAAATGTTGGAATTAAAATCAGGGTGTGGGGACATTGCAGCAAGAGAATTTAGGCATAATTTAGGAGCACCAGACGACCTTGGCAAGGCTGGGAAGACAAACCTTGATGTTGACCAAAGTTCTTTTGGTGACCCGGCCACTGAAGGCAGGGATTCTGCTAATCCCCAATACCTGCTAATCTACTTTGCCATATTGGGCGAGGAGAGGCCACCAGCTCCCCCTGCTGGCCACTCCGGTAATCAATCCCATCAGGTGCTTAAGGAGCCCCCCAGAAAACACAGAAGCGCTCAGAAAACTCACGTCGCAGCCACTAATACCTTTTTGGGAATGCTGCTCCCACAGACCCTGAGCTTTCGGTCCAAATATGTTCTCCCAGGCCACCTGCCCCACTGGTCCCCATCCTCACTGCCCTCCCCACTAATGGCCCTATGTGGTTTTGACGATTGTGGACCCGCTGGGGAAGAGGGACCAGCAGATGTGACATTCGGGTTGCTGTAGGCGGCACCCTTGAAAGCCAGTGGAGAGTGAAAGAATAAGGAATTTAGGACCTCCAGAGAAAATCTTATAAGAAGCAGCAGATGATCGCCAAAACAGAGAGCAAGAGCTACTGAAGCCTGAGTGGGCAAATGGGAAAGGCCCACCCGCCAAGGACACTGGCACTGACACGCGAGGGCTGGGGGCTCAGCATGTGAGTCCAGCACGGGGATTTGGGTGCCTGGGCCAGCTCCGGAAGCTTCAGACAGAACTTGGCCTCTTAAGTTGAAGCTCCTTTGTGCATCTGACACTCGAGTCACTGAAAATAACTTTATGGACAGCCTTCTCTTAGGGTCACCTCAAAGCGCCCGGAGTCCCCATTTATAATACTTCTAGGGAGCAGTCCAAAGGCAGGTCCTCCCTTGTTGTGAGGAAGGTGGGGGAGGTTTCTGAGGTGCTTATGTAGAGGAGGGGGCAGCCTGGGGGGGGGGGGCTTCTCGCACCCACACTTACCTCGACTTTTTTTTTTTACAAAGTTACTTTTATTTACTTTTCTGTGAATGTGTCCAATTGGGACATATATAAATTCTGAGGCTTGCATGAAACAAGAAGTCAGATTGAAAGAAATAAAATAAAATAAAGTAGAAAGTGTTGCTTCTGGGTAAAAATACTGGAGAAATTTGGGCAAGCATTGGGGCACTTATTTTTACAATTTTTACAAAACAATATGTTTTACCATATTGTACATTTGAAATTTTATTACATGCCATTTTAAAAGTAAGCTGAACATGATAGATCAAAATTTAAAAGATAAGCTTAGACAACTTACAAAAGGACATCTTTTAAAACAAACCTCCCTAACAATAAAAAGGAGATTAATTCAATTAAAGAGAGATTAGTCTATTACTCAGAAAGAGATGTTAATAATGAAAACTGGGTGTAGGGGTGGGGAGTGAAAAATTGGCCCTATCTGTTCTTTGCTGGTATCTATTGGAAGTTGGTAAAACCTTCTGAAAAGCAATTTGGCAGCATTTATAGAAGCAAAGATTTTTTTTTTCATTTAATACCCCAGTAATTCTAATTCTGGTTTCATAGCCAAAGCAAATGATCTGAAATATGGAAAATGCTATGTACACAAAAGATGTTCATTATAAGAAAGCAGAATTTGGAATCTTAAACGTCCAATAATAGAGAAATGGGTAATTAACTGATGGGATTCACTCAATCTGATGTTATAAAGCGTTTAAAAAGAGTGATGAAGATTCTCTAATAACAGGAAACCTGCTTATTCCATGATATGATGTGACAACCGAGACATATACAAAATTACATAAACACCATGGTTGTTGCTATGTTTACACGACTGCTTAGGAAAAAGGACTGGAAGGAAATGTACCTAAACACTAATAATGTTTGCAATAGGCGGGTAGGATTATTTTCTCATCTTTTCTGAAATAATTATTTGGAACTACTTTATATGGAAAACTAAACGCACAAATACACAGATAAGATGTCTTTCCATCCCTCCAGCCTGCCAAACACAGCACACGTGAGGCCTCTTGCAAGCTGAGGTGTTATGCCAGTTTCAGAAACTTCTGGCCAGGAAATGCATAGCAAAGGAAGAGCAACCATAATACATGCCTCCGTTTCCAAAGTATTTGAAAACTACTCCTGGGATGTAAGGACTCTGCTACTAGGCTGAAGTTAAAGGAAAGTTTGCCAAAGGTAGTTCAAACTGCAGTTGTAAAGGGTGCAAATAAAAATAGTGTGTGGCAAAATAAAAACAGTGACCGGCACCCAGCTGGTCCTGAGTGATGTCACAGCGTCCTTCTTCCCCTGCCTGAGCTTCCAAGGGCAGGTTGCAAGCACAAGGGCTGGAGAGGAACAATGGCCAATTCCAGGCCGAAGGTGGGTGTCTCGGGACAGCACAGAGTGACACCACTGTTTGTTCCCCAGGGAGAGGAAGCTGGTGAGACATTGGACTCTACGAGCCTGGAACTCGACATGTGAACACCTCCAGGCAAGCTGAAAATGCCGCTTCCCAAACAGGCTAATAACTTGGTGTTCCTCCAAATCAATAGTCTTTAGTATTTGTTCACCGTGTCTGAAGGACAAAGGGAAGCAGTATGGTGGGGTTAGGATGGAGAAAGCCAATTTCAGGTGGTAACCACCCCATCCTCCATTCTCTCCTCCACTGTCCAGGGCACTTCAGCTCTGTCCCAAACATGATATCCAAACCAAGGCCCTGCCTCTAACTGAGCCCACCCTCCTTAGAAGGCTGTTTACTCCTCATCTCATCAGTCAAGTATGCCCTATGGGGCCCTTATCACTCTGTGACATAGCTATTAAGGTACTGACTTCCCTTAGCACACTTGTTTTAAACAATTTTCTCCATACAGCTACATTTCCAATGATGTTTCAGTGCTTCCATGGAATCTGAGTAACCTACAAAATGGCACCCAACTTGACCTGAGCGTGGCACGGTTCCATGGAGTCAGTCTGCAAACCTTCCTGATATCCACACTCCCCACTAGCAGAAATCCCTCTATTTTGGCCTTCAGTTTCCAACTGCAGGGAATGATCTTTTGTTTTTAAAAATTGTTGGGTGTTGGGTCTTATAAATTCACACACACACACACACACACACACACACACGCGGCATGCTTCTGATTTTGAAAACCAGCTTTTCTTTTTTTTTAACCATCCTTCAGCTATAGGTTTTCAAAGCCATGCCTGGGGTGTTTGGGTTTGCTTTCATTGTGCTCAGGAAGCCAACGTACCTGATTGAAGTGGCTCTTTCTTTCTTTCCTTTCGGCCACTCTCTCCACTGGTATGTGGATTCTTGTTTTACCTCCCTCATGATTCAACTGGATTGCCCTACCTTTCCATACTCACTCTCATTATTCTAATTCAAATCTTTATCCATTTTCACACAAGCCTTTTAAAAATATTAAAAATAAATTTTCATTATTAAAATTTTCAAATATGGAGAGAAAACCAAGATGGCGGCTTAGCAATGTGTGCGTTTTAGTTCGTCCTCCAGAACAACTACTAAATAACCAGAAACAGTACAGAACAGCTCCCGGAGCCACGTCAGTGACTGGACACACAGCATACCCCAGTCTGGACCAGCTGAACCGGCTGCGAGCCTCCACAGAACAGTGAGTTCCCCAAACCGTGGCTGGTGCCCCTCCCCCACAGGCTGCTACCCAGAGGGGAAAGGAAAGAGACTCTAACAGCAGCAGGGGCTGAGCCCAACCAAACACCAATTGTGGCATTAATTAACAAATTCTGACTACTAAAAATAGGCCCCCAGCTCAGGAGAACCTGGTCAAGGCGAAGGTCGCTCATTGGGCTAACGGAAAAAGAGGAAAGGGGAGGAAACAGGTTTTTGTGGCTGTGTTTCTACAGAGGCGGGGAGGAAATGGAGGTTTTTGTGGCTGTGTTTCTATGGAGGCTTGGCTGCCTCTGGATTGAGCGATGGGACTTCTCAGGCTGCAACTGCCCCAGGCATAGGCAGAAATGGGCTGCTTTCAGGGCTTGTCTCCCGCCTGTGCCTTCCCCAGGGGAGAGGTGGAGCCCAACTCAAGTGGAATCCCTCCCTCAAGGAATTTAGACCCCAGGGCTTGGCAATTTGAAGCCATTAAAACCAGCCTACAACCTCTCCTCTGTCTCCACCACGCCCCCAGCAGGGAGAGCCTTCCAAAGTTAAAGGTGCCACATCATCTTATGCTGGTGGGACCTGCAGGCAGACAAGCACCACATACTGGGCAGGATAAGAAAAATAGAGTCCAGAGACTTCACAGGAAAGTCTTTAACCTGCTGGGTCTCACCCCCAGGGAAAACTGATGCAGGTCACTCCTTCCCCCGATAGGAGGCCAGTTTAGTCTGGGAATACCTATGTAGACCCTCCTAAGGGTGGGGGTGGGAAAGGGCACCATACAAGCAGGGCAAAAAACAAGAAAACAAGAACTGAAAAATTACCCTCTGTTAAACAAAATCTAAGCTAGAGGTCCAGACAAAGCTGAACTGAATGTCAAAGAACAGATAGAAAACAAATTCATCCAGCAAGAAAACCCTGGTAAGAGAAGTGAAAGCAATCTCCAGAATAAGCTAATTAAGGTAACTAAATGTCTAGACGCCAGCAAAAAATAACAAATCACACCAGGAAAATTGAAGATATGGCCCAGTCAAAGGAATAAACCAATAGTTCAAATGAGATACAAGAGCTGAAACAATTAATTCAGAATATATGAACAGACATGGAAAACCTCATCAAAAACCAAATCAATGAATTGAGGGAGGATATGAAGAAGGCAAGAAATGAACAAAAAGAAGAAATGGAAAGTCTGAAAAAACAAATCACAGCACTTATGGGAATGAAAGTTACAGTAGAAGAGATAAAAAAACAATGGAAACTTACAATGGTAGATTTTGAGAGGCAGAGGATAGGATTAGTGAACTGGAGGATGGAACATCTGAAATCTGACAAGAAACAGAAACTATAGGGAAAAAAATGGAAAAATATGAGCAGGGACTCAGGGAATTGAATGATAATATGAAGCGCACAAATATACGTGTTGTGGGTGTCCCAGAAGGAGAAGAGAAGGGAAAAAGAGGTGAAAAATTAATGGAAGAAATTATCACTGAAAATTTCCCAACTCTTATGAAAGACCTAAAATTACAGATTCAAGAACTGCAGCGTACCCCAAAGAGAATAGATCCAAATAGACGTTCTCCAAGACACTTACTAATCAGAATGTCAGAGGTCAAAGAGAAAGAGAAGATCTTGAAAGCAGCAAGAGAAAAGCAATCCATCACATACAAAGGAAACCCAATAAGCTATGTGTAGATTTCTCAGCAGAAACCATGGAGGCGAGAAGACCATGGGATGATATATTTAAATTACTAAAAGAGAAAAACTGCCAACCAAGGATTCTATATCCAGCAAAATTGTCCTTCAAAAATGAGGGAGAAATTCAAACATTTTCAGACAAAAAATCACTGAGAGAATTTGTGACCAAGAGACCAGCTCTGCAAGAAATACTAAAGGGAGCACTAGACACAGATATGAAAACACAAAAGAAAGAGGTGTAGAGAAGAGTGTAGAAAGAAGGAAAATTAGATATGACATATAAAATCCAAAAGGCAAAATGGTAGAAGAAAGTACTACCCGTATAGTAATAACACTAAATGTTAATGGATTGAACTCCCCAATCAAAAGACATAGACAGGCAGAGTGGATTAAAAAACAGGATCCTTCTATATGCTGTCTACAGGAAACACATCTTAGACCCAAAGATAAACACAGGTTGAAAGTGAAAGGTTGGGAAAAGATATTTCATGCAAATAACAACCAGAAAAGACCAGGAGTAGCTATACTAATATCCAACAAATTAGACTTCAAATGTAAAACAGTTAAAAGAGACAAAGAAGGGGCGGCTGCCGTGGCCCAGCAGGCAGAGCTCCAACCTGCCATGCTGGAGGTCTGGAGTTCAATCCCTGTGCCTCCTGCCCATATGCAAATTAAAAAAAAAAGAGAGACAAAGAAGGACACTATGTACTAATAAAAGGAACAATTCAACAAGAAGACATAACAATAATAAATATTTATGCACCGAACCAGAATGCCCCAAAATACGTGAGGCAAACACTACAAACACTGAAAAGGGAAATAGACACATCTACCATAATAGTTGGAGTCAATTCCCCACTCTCATCAATGGACAGAACATCTAGACAGAGGATCAATAAAGAAACAGAGAATTTGAATATTACAATAAATGAGCTAGACTTAACAGACATTTACAGGACGTTACACCCCACAACAGCAGGATACACCTTTTTCTCAAGTGCTCATGGATCATTCTCAAAGA
>PVIY010037009.1:0-25015 GCA_004026745.1 Myrmecophaga tridactyla
TTTTCCCTTTCATACTCTTCCTTTCCATGTAAATCAATCAAGCCAGGCCAGGCTTCTCCAGGTTCTTCCCCTCACTCATTACCCTGTTTTATGCCATGAAATTGCAGAATGAGCTGGCTATTCAGAATTTGGTGTGTATCGAAGTGGGAAGAGGTTGGGGAATCCTTATAAGGTTGATATTTTCTACCTATTGGCTGATTTGTTGTCTTTTATACTAAGGAAATTAAGGGCCAGCTATGTTGGAGGGTAAAGGAGAAGACCCAGGGACTACCAAAGACTGAGTAGATGTCTCTAGTGGCTATTGTCTCATTCTCACCACTACCAGGACAGGATGTTTTTGCCCCCCTTGATGTCTCTATTATGTGAACACAAGTCACACCCTTCTATGGTTCTCTTGAACTGGGAGATGGAAAGTCCCAGTCTGGGGGATGATGAAAACACACATAAAACAGCATTTGGCTTATGGACTGGTAGCCTTCTCCATGTCTGAGCCATGTCATCATCAAGAACCTCCAAAGCTATAGATGATCGGTTGGAGGGAGTAATTGAGGTTGGCATTCATTTAGGGCCTCGGGCATTTCTCCTTTCAAAATCTGTGAACATATTCCTTAGTTTTCCAGAGCTGCTATGACAAATACCATATGCTGGTTGGTTTAAACAATAGGAATTTAAAGTCTCATAGTTTTGTAGGCTAGAAGTCCCACATCAAGGCATCAACAGGCCATGCTTTATCCTGGAACTTGTAGCCTTATGCTATTGGCTTGCCACAATCCTTGGGGTTTCTTGGCTTGTAGATGCATTTCTGCCTCATCACATGATGATCTCTCTCTTCTTCTATGGCTTCTCCTAACTGACTGTACCCAAATTTCCCCTGCATGGAAGGACTTCAGACATTCTGGATTAAGGCCCACCTTGATTCAGTCTGCTCTACCTTAACTAATATCTTCGAAGGTCCCATCTATAATAAGTTCACAACCATAGGTCTTGGGTTAGGACTTGGGCATGTCTTTATGAGGGACGTGATTCAATCTTCAACATTCTACTATCTCAGAACCTCTTGTCCATGGCTTGTAAGTGAAAATAACATTCATCTACCAGCCCCATCCCCAAACTCCTCCTGCCTTGCATGTTACTATAAAAAGGACCAGTTTCTTGGCAAGTTCCACACAAAAGTTTTCCAACCTCTGCTCCAGCATATGGTTCAGAGGAAAGCTTTAAAGTGACTTATTTATATTATTTATACTGGCTGAGATGTGACCTGGATAAAGACTTTTGAGCATATTCAACGCATATGAGAAGTTTTTGCAAGTTCTCTCTCTCCATCCCTCCTCTGATCAGAGCTTTCAGGTCACCATAAAACGATTTCACTTTGGTTTAGCTGAGCTTACACTGGGGAACCTACTGTGTATTAAGGATACCAAAAAAGAATTCTTTCAAAGAACTTGCCTTCCAGTGTGTACACAGACACAAAAAGAGATCGTTTTGAATTAACGTGTTAAACGCAGCGATAGGATGAAGGCTGCTGTGGCAGCACAGAATGGGGCCTCTTAATTCAGCCTGGTGGGAACAGGGCTTCCTAGAGACGTGACACCAAATTGAGTCTTAAAAAGTGTGTGAGAAAAGTGCTGAAGAAGGAGAAGAAGACATCCTGTAATAAATACAGAGAAGAACAAAACGACACTGCATGTTTAAGTGTTACAAATGGGTCTGTATATCAGAACACAGCCAAGAAGTGCAGAGTGGAGGGCAATGAAGCTGGGACAGCAGGAAGGGGCTCGGTCACAGAGAGCCTTGTGTGCATTCTAAGGCGCTTGGCATTGTGTTAGGACAACTGTGGAGCACCAGAAAGATTTTAAACAAGGAGTGACAGTCAGATTTTAGTCTCGTAGGTTCTTAATTTCAACTGGACTATTTGATATTTGAGTTTCTGCTTAGGAAATATTTATAAGTCTGGGGTTTTATAACTGAGGGTCATTATCAAGGCATGACGTGGCTTGTGTGTTACTTTTCAGGTTGGCCCTCTTGGATGCAGTATGTGCTGCTGTATTTTTTGTCTGAATATAGGAGCCCAAGTACCCATCAGTTCAGGGCCTCTGTGCCAGTTTGAAACGGTCATGTATCCCAAAAAAGCCACATTCTTTAATCTTCATTCAGTATTGCTGGGTGGGATCTTTTTGATTATTCCCATGGAGATGTGACCCACCCAATTGTGGATGGTAACCTTTTGATTAGTTAGTTGCCATGGAGACGCGTCTCCACCCCTTCAAGGTGGGGTTGTTTACTGGAGTCCTCTGAGAGGGAACAGTTTGGAAAGTGCCAACAGAGCCCCCACAGCCAGAGCCCTTTGGAGAGACAGAAGGAAAACACCTCCAGGGAAGCCTGATGAAAGGCAGAGAGAAAGCTAGCAGATGTCATTATGTGCCTTCCTAGCTGAGAGAGAATCCCCGAACTTCATCAGCTCTTTCTTTGGAGTTAAGGCACTTTTCTCTGGATGCTGTAATTTGGACATTTTCACAGCTTTAGAACCGTAAACTTGCAACTAAATTCCCTTTTTTTAAACTTTTTTTTATTGTATAATATAACATATACAAAGCAAAGAGAAAAAAGCAATTCTTTTTAAAGCACTCTTCAACAAGTAGTTACAGGACAGATCCCAGAGTTTGTCATGGGCTACCATACCATTCTTTCAGATTTTTCCTTCTAGCTGCTCTAGAATATAGGAGGCTAGAAGGAATAAGTATTTTTTTATCATCACAATTGACTTTTCTTTTTTATGAAAAATAACATATATACAAAAAAGGAATAAATTTCAAAGCACAGCACAACAACTAATCGTAAACCTAACTCTGGTATGGTTTACAATTCCACAATTTTAGGCTTTTACTTCTAGCTGCTCTAAGATACTGAAGGCGAAAAGAAACATCATTTAATGATTCAGCAATCATATCTGTTTGTTAAACCCCACCATCTCTGTATAATTCCACCATCACCTTTGATCTTTCTATCCCACTCTTGAGGAGTATTTGGGCTATGGCCATTCCAACTTTGTCACGTTGGAAGGGCTGTCAATAATGTGGGGTAGGAAGATGGAACTAGATGACATTCTGGAGAAGCTGGACCCTCTAGGTATCAGAACTTATCTGGTCCAGAACCCATCTGGAGGTTGTAGATTTCTGGAAAGTTACCCTAGTGCATGGAACCTCTTTAGAATCTTAGATACTGCCCTAGGTGTTCTTTAGGATTGACTGGAATGGTTTTGGTTGGGGGTTGACAAGTTATGGTAGGTAGCAATGTCTAACTGAGCATGCATAAAAGTGACCTCCAGAGTAGCCTCTCGACTCTATTTGAACTCTCTCAGCCACTGATATTTTATTAGTTACACTTCTTTTCCCCCTTTTGGTTAGAATGGCATTGTTGATCTCATGGTACCAGGGCCAGACCCATCCCTGGGAGTCCTCTCCCACACTGCCAGGGAAAGTTTAGTAAACGTCCTTTTTAAAAGCCATTCCGTTACTGGTATAGTGCATTCCAGCACCTTATAAACTAAAACAGCCTCCAAGTCACTCAGTGCACTGCCCAAGAGCTCCTGCTCTGTTTGCTGGTCAACAGTGCCCACAGCCAGGCCTCCTTCCACCTCAGGCCAACGTGTAGTAGTAGCTCCCGTCTAACCCCCCTCACAATTTTCACAGCATGATTCTTTGCATAACTTTTATCTTTCTCATATTTTCAGTCATCTTTACTTGATAGGAACATTTGGCACCTTTATCAAAAAATGCTGGTCTCCTTGAGTGAAGCAAAGTATTTCATTTAGTTCTGAACTTCTTTGAGAGAAAAATTTGTGGAGAAGTTTCTTGGAATGAAAGATACATTTGCCGTGATGGGAGGAGCTGTTTTCCAGTTGGAAGACTTGTCCCTCTGAAACACTGGAAGTGTACACAAGAGCCCTCACACAACTGTAGAAGTTTCCCTGTGAAAACTCCCAATGGTTCATTCTGAGTGATTAGAGTTGGGCTTGTTATCAGAATCTGCCTTCATTTGATAGAGTTATTTAAATCTGAAAAGTCACCATGGAAAAGTGAACACTCTCCAAATTCTCCTCATGGAGAGTGCCTCGGACATGGTGTTCACTTCTCAGGGAATGTCTCTTAATAAATGGATTTTTTTTTTTTGCCCTCAAATCTGCTGCTTTAAATTTATTAAAGTTTATTCAATATTTTGCTTGAATTCCTGTGCCAATGCTGGAACGGAGAGAAAGTTTAGTGTCATGGGTAATCTATGGTCAAATGAGAGTGACATGTTGGTTGCTTGGAAGAATTAATGAGTTTTGGGAAAAATATATTTTAAAAATCATAACCTAATGTAAAACAAGCAATTGCTGGGGGTTAAATTATGTACCCCACAAAAGACATTTTCAAGTGTTAATCCTGTATCTGGGGGAGTGAGCCCACTTGGAAACAGGACCTTTGATAATGTGGTTATTAGGTAAGGTGTGGAATCATTTGTGAATGGGATTCTTCAAAGACCCTATTGAGAGGAGGGCAAGTGGAATCACTGTGGGCCTTAATCCATATACCGGCAGACCTTACAGCAAAGGAAATTCAGACTCAGCCAATCAGAAGAAGCCGGAAGTCAGTGGACACCAGGTGAGACGATACTAGGATAGAGACATTACCGTGTGACAGGGGACTGCTGGAACGCTACAGGCTCTAGGAGAAATCAGGCCTTGTCATTGCCTTGATATTCGAATTCTCATTTTAAAAAATATGAGACATACATTTCCGTTGTTTAAGCCAACCAGTTGTATATGGTGTTTGTCATAGCAGCCCTGAAACAGATTATATATTCTTATCAATAAATTTACCATAGCCTGGACAAACCTTTTTTTTGTTTTGGTCAGCAAATATCCTGTTATGGATTTAGGGTAGCACAACTTTATTTTCTCATTTTATGTGCTGCATGTCCATAAGAATTATAAATCAAATACAGGCTCACCAAGGACCCCACACAATTGCAGGGCTTCTGGGAACTATGTTAAAATATGCATCTTTGGCCTTAAACTGAAATGCATAGGAATGACTCTGCCCAAGTGCTCTTTCTACTTGGGAGAAGGAAGCAGAAAGCTGCTTCCCATCCAGATATCAGGAAATGAAAGAATACTTGGGGCCAGAAAAGATAGTATGCGAGCCCTTACCTCTTTACACGGAGAAACGTGGTAAGTGAACTTCAGACTCTCACTAATCCGATTACTCATGTCCTGCTTGTGCAGAAAAGAATGAAGAGGTAGACAGGGGGTCAAAAAGTCTCCTGTGGAATTCAGAGAGGAAGGGAGAAGGCCCTTTGCCCAAGGTCAAGCATTTTTCTTGAAACTGTCTAGAAACCTCTGGCAACACTGTGGAAGTTGTATTATGGGACTACAACACTGGAAGTAGGAAGAGAAAAAAGGAGAGTATTGAAATAATCCAGGAAGGAGATAAAACGTTCTCAATGAGGCAGCGACACAGAGATGGATTTCTGGAGATAGAAGCAGGGTGTGCCAGTCTGAACCTGTGGTGGACCCCAGAAAAGCCATGCTCTTTGATCCTCATTTAATATTGCTGGGTGGGAGCACTTTGATTGTTACCATGAAGATATGACCCACCCAATTGTGGGTGGTAACTTTTGATTAGATGATTTCCATGGAGGTGTGTCTCCACCCACTGAAGGTGGAGTTGCTTGCTGGAATCCTTTAAACGAGGAAACATTTTGGAGAGAGTCCCTCTTGGTAGAGCCACGTGAAAGCCAGCAGATGCCACCAAGTTCGCCATGTGCCCTTCCAGCTGAGAGAGAAATGTTGAACGTCGTCAGCCTTCTTGAACCAAGGTATCTTCCCCCGGATGCCTTAAATTGGACATTTCTATAGACTTGTTTTGATTGGGACATTTTCTCGGCCTTAGAACTGTAAACTAGCAACTTAATAAACTCCCCTTGTTAAAAGCCATTCCGTTTCTGGTATATTGCATTCTGGCAGCTAGCAAACTAGAACACAGGGAGATAGGCTGGCACGTGGAAAGCTCTGGTGGGGTCTGTCAGTGAACCGCAGGGAAAATAGCTTCCCTGAAGCCCTAGATGTTTGAGGAGTTTGGTGACAAAAAGAAGCCCCAAAGGAAAGGTTGTTCATGGCTCTGTGACTATAAAAAGTCTTTTGGATGCAGTAGTGGATACCTGTTGTTGTTGTTGTGTGTGTGTGTTTTGTCTACCCAGCATCCTTCCCCTACTTCTGTTAATAACTCATCCCTCTCTTCTTTGGAGAAATGCTTCTATCCCGCCATCCAGTCCAGCTGATGGTGTTTAAGTCTGAAGCGCGACTACGGAAGAATAAGTACTCTCCACAGTCTCTTCATGGGTGGGCGATGCTCACTTCTTCTGAGGGAACAGCTCTTAATAAACGGATTTTAAAATTTTGCCCCAGAGTCTGCTGCTCTTGCATCTGCAATCCCAATATCACCCCTTCCTGGTCACGGATGGACTTTCCACCTCTCTGGTCACAACGATTAGTTCAAAGATGGGCACAAAATTCAACATTGGTCAGTTACAGCCTTTCCCCGAGATTGTTCTCATGAATAAAGACTTTTAAATGTTTGGTCATAGAAGCTGGAAAATTGGAACTCTTGAACTGCTAGCAGCTATGTTCCTGCCCTGCAGGGGGAAAATTACCCTTACAGGGAAAACATATAAGATATAAAAGGACACATGGAGATGGGTGATGGATAGAAAAAAAGATCCTATGTCAAGATCCAGAATTGTCCTCAGTTCCAGCAACTCTTCTTTGATCCTGCACACAACTCCCAGGATTCTTGTGATAAACTATTCCATTCCCTCTTTTTTTTTTTTTTTTAATAGGATAGTCTGAGTTGGTTTTCTGTCATTGGCAGGCATAAGATTTTTGACTAAAAGCTTCAAAACACCTCAGTGGCTACCTCGCCAATAAAAAGGAATGATAAAAGCCAAATGCCTAGAACAAAACAGCAACACCAAAGGCTATTGGGAATTGAGGTGTGGTAATATATATTATAAATGAATCCTATTCATTTGAACAAGTGGCGTTTCTATGAACAGTGATCAACTGAAGTTTGCGTATTTCTCTCTCTCTGGCTCTGCTGTCCTGGAGACTGAACACCTCAGCGAAAGAAAAAAAATGAGCCAGGGAAAGAAAAAAAATGAGCCAGGAAGAATATGCTGGGGTTGAGAATGAAATAAAATATAAGAAAAAATTTCCTGAGAGCAAGGAATGTTTCTCTTTTCTCTTATTTCAAAGGCCAGGGAAGGGACTGTTTAGATTGTTTGGTTGCTTGGTGCTATGACAGAGTGTTTGTTAATGAGAAAGGGTCTTCATTTTAATTCTGCAGAATCAGAGTCTGAACTAACTTCAGAAAGCACTTGTAATTCTGTGGTGTTAAAAAGCACACTTTAAAAATAGCTTTAAGCCAAGGGAGTGTGTGTTTCATTCCCTTTTGGTCCCAAGCAATTTCCCCCATGAGGTACCCACAGAAGTATGCCCAGAAAACATAAACACGGCAAGAACGAAACTTGCAGAACTTACAGAAAACTCATCACTTCTAAATAAAGAACTTCTGAGTGCACTTAATTTGATTTTCCAAAAGTGAATTCATACACAGCTTTTCAAGAATGCATCTCTTAACAACCTGAGGCACACCTTTATACCATGCGTTGAATCCTGGAAAGTTAGTAATAGAGGCATTTCCTGAACAGATGCCACTAGGTGGCGCCTCAGGCCAGCTTGCCAGCAATCTACACTCTACGCCATAGTTGGTGAGTCATTTCAGGCTACCCGATAAACATTCAGGAAATGCCTAAAATCAGTTCAGCAGAAAAATGTAACTTCGCCTGAATGGTGTGATGAGTTATTAGGATGTTTCTGCTAGGATTTTACAAGGGGAACCTGACAATGTACTTCATTTCTTGAATTGAAAGTATATAAAAGTTACTTTTACATTAAACAATGGGAAATAAGGTTTAAGACATAAAATAACATTTTCTCCTACAAATACCTAATCTAATTCATTTTTGGTTTAGGTCTTCCTTGCTTCCTGGATGAAATCTAGATGCATAATTTCCTCGGCCACTCAAACCGTGAAGTTTTCCGTTCACTTTTAGTTCCAAGAATAGCCAACTAGGTAATTAAAATATCTATTCCCTTATAATGATCAAACTGAGTAATATGGAGAACTAAAACTTCTTCCCTTCCCCTACATTAGACTTGTTTCAGTTTTAGATGCCTGCATCGGAGGAAACTGTGTGCCTTTCCACTTAGTAGCCATACTCTTTTTAACTCTCGGCTTCTCTAGGGTTGATGTGTATATTGGAGTTATTGCGGAGAAGGGCAGGTAAGAGCAGGAAAGGTCTTTGTTGACCAATATAATTTGGCATTCCACCAAACGTGTGTCCAAAATAAAAAACGAGCACACATAAGGGAACAAGAAATCATAAGTGAGGGTCAACAGATGAAACAAACTTCAACATTAGACCCACAAGAGTAAATAAAGTTGCAGTGGCTGAGATTTCACATAGCGTCGAGAGGGCATTCTGGAAGTTACTCTTATGCAAGCTTCAGCCAGATATTACTAACCACTACAGTACACCAAGCTCCAACCCGCATGCTCCTGAAAATCCTAGGGAGTGCTCTAGGCTCCATCTAACTCTCTATAAAAGTTGTTCTTAGTAGGTTTATTTTTACCTGAAGGTTGAGAGGGATATCAAATGAGAGGCAGGAGGCGTAACCAAGAAATTAAGATATAACAAATGACTATGACTACTGACTCATTATATAGATATTTTTTAGTGTCTAGTGTTTTAGAATAGCTAATAGGAAATACTTGAAGTTGTTGAACTGTAATTCAGTAGCACTGGTTGTAAAATAATGATTGTAAAACTATATAGCAAAAAAAAGTCAGTTGCCTGTGTTTGTGTGCATCCACATCTAGATGTTTTGTCTGTTCCTATTGATATATATCACACACACACACAACACACACAACACACACACACATATATACACACAATTCTACACTGTCTTAGTTAACCTACTTCTATTGTAAGTCTTAAAATTGGGTACAGTACAATACTAGTGGTTGATAAGAGGGTGGGGAACTGGGTATGGATATTTGGGGTTCTCTTTTTTCTCCTTATTTCTTTTTCTGGAGTAATGCAAAGGTTCTAAGTGATGAATGCACAGCTATGTGATGATACTGTGAACCAATGATTGTACACTTTGGGTGGACTGTAAGGTGAGAGAATATATCTCAATAAAATGACATTTAAAAAAGAAAGAAAAAAATTAGACCCACAAAACTTCATATATTAGAATTACTTGATATAAAATACAAAGTAAGTATGTTTAATATATTCAAAGAAATAAGAGGGAGTTGAAAGAGTAAGAGTAATGTACAAAAGTAAAAAGAGTAAGGAACAAGACAGTATCAAAAAATGCCATGCAGATATGAAAAAAAAACAAATTGAATTTTTAGAAATGAACAATATATTAATTAAAATTAAAGTTCAAAGGAAGAAGCCAGCTAAAGAGAAAATTACTGAACTGGAAGATGAAATAGAAACTAACCAGAAAAGAGCATAGAAAGAGGAAGAAATGAAAAAGATAAAAGCTAGATTAAACAATATGGGAGATAGAATGAGGAGGTCTAACATAAATTTCATTGGAAGTCTTAAAAGAGTTTAGAGAAAAGTGGAGAGGAAATATCTGAGGAGCTAATAGCTAAGAATTTTCTATACCTAATGGAAAACCCAATCCACAGATTCGAAAAGCCTCCAAATTCCCAATACTGATAAGTAAAAAGAAGTCTAGACCTGGCCACATGTTATTAAACCAAAGAACACCAGAGACAAAAAAAATCTGAAAATCAGCCAGATAGACAAGACCAATCACTTCTAAAAGGACGGTTAGATTGGCAACTGACTCCTCAAAACAACAATGAAGAAAAATAGGGGGTGATGTCATCATCATGGAATGTAAGATAATTCCTGGGAAAGGCTCCCACAGAAAAAACTAATGAAAGGACACATTCCATTTGTATGGAACTCTAGAAAATGATAGAAACTGGAGAAGGATGCTGCAAATGCTGAATTGAAGGAGAAAAAGAAAACACCCGAAACAGGAAGATTTACATCCCAGATCAGGGAGTCTGAACCCCCTCCCCTCACTTGCATAGCTTAAGCGCCACGAAGTGAGAGCACAGCACCAGTGCCTCCGGACACAGATGCAGACTACAGGGCCACAGCCGTGAGTGAGAACCCACACATATCCTGACACAGCCACCCAAGTCTGCACAGACCCAGAGCAGCTGGGAAGTGACCCACGTAAAAGTACTCCAGGAAAATAAAGGGGCCATGACAGGACTGTTGGCATGAGGGGCACACACTCAGCCCAGTCTTTGTGGATGATCTAAACAAAAAATGGAGCTTTCTAGTTGACCCTATATCTGGCTCCCTGGGGTGGGAAAGCCTAACAGAGTAGTAAACAGAGGCAGAAAAGCTTTACAGAAAGCAAAAAGGGGGCAGGGGTGAGGGAGCTGTAAGGCATCCTGTTGTAAGGCAGGATGAGTTCCAGAACTGGAAAGTGTAATGAATAGGGAACACTGAGTGAGGAAGAGAATTTGAACAAATTATAGGAACTGGGGAGAAAATTCTAAACAAAAACAGGACAGATCAGGATTTTCAGAGCAGTTAACAGAGGAAAGGAAGCTTTCTTCTAGAGGAAGTCCTTAAAAGGGCAATCTTACAAGTTGTATCACATATCCAGGGCAAGAATCAGGTACAGGAGAGCTGAGAAAATCTGAAAATTTAAACCCAGGCTACTCTAAAGGTCCAATATAAGATGGAACAAGTGTCAGAGAAGAGCCTTAACATATAGCCAATCTACAATAAAACCCTAGGCAAAAGGGAGAAACTGACCTTCAGAGTTAACACAGCAAAATAATCATATGCCAAGCATCAGCAAAAAAATTACAAGCCATTCTAAGAAACAAAAAGATGTGGCTCAGTCAAGGGAACAAATTAAAACTTCAGAGAAGACCCAAAATTTAAGAAAACATATCTAGGTCAATTCAAGGAGATGATGGAAAATATGGATAGAAATAAACTAATGGTGGGTATAGACCTAAAGGACATTAAAAGGACAATACCTGAGCAAAAAGAAGAATTACAAAGTTTAAAAAGAAATACAACAGAAATTATAGAGATGGAAGACACAATATGGGGATTAAAAATACACTAGAAGCATACAACAGCAGATTTCCACAGGCAGAAGAAAGAATCAGTGAACTAGAAGACAGGACAATCAAAATCATACAGTCAGAAGAACACATAGGGGAAAATAGGGAAAAAATAAGCAATATCTCAGAGACTTGAGTGACAGCATGAAACATACAAGCATACATATCTTGGGAATCTCAAAAGGAGAAGAAAAGGGAAAGGGAGCAGAAAGAATATTTGAGGAAATAATGGCTGAAGATTTCCCAGGTCTTATGAAGGACATAGTATAGATATCCAAGAAGTGCAACATTTTCCAAAGAGAATAAATACTAATAGACTTACTTCAATACACATACTGATAAAAGGGTCAAAGTTCAAAAATAAAGAGACAATTCTGAAAGCAGCAAGAGAAAAGCAATTCATCTTATTGAGGGATCCTCAATAAGACTAAGTGCCAACTTCTCATCAGAAACCATGGAGACCAGAAGGCAGTGGTATGATATATTTCAGGTTCTGAAAGAGAAAACTGCCAGGCAAAATTTTTTATCCAGTAAACTGACCTTCAAAAATGAGGGAGATTTTAAACATTTACAGATAAACAGAAATTGAGAGGATTCATTATCAAAAGACCTGCCCTATAAGAATTGCTAAAGGGAGTTTTGCAGATTGAAAGGAAAAGAAAGAAGAGAGTGGCTTGAAGCAGTGTGAAAAAGTGAAGATCTTCAGTAAAGGCAAATAGGTAAATGTGAAACCCGATAGTACGTATCCTAAATATATTTGGAAAATGTTGCACTTCTTGGATATTTATACTATGTCCTTCATAAGACCTGGAAAATCTTCAGCCATTATTTCCTCAAATATTCTTTCTGCTCCCTTTCCCTTTTCTGTATCCTCAATATATTTTTCTACTCTTTAATTCCTGTAAGAGTCAGAATATAATTAAGAAAATGTCATATTTTCTGATAATGAACACACAAAATATAAAGAGGTAATGTGGGACAAAAACAACATAAAGAGGGGAAACAGAGGGATATGGAAACAGAGAATATGCATGCTATTGAAGTCAAGGTGGTCTCTTTTCAAATTAGTAGTTTATAGATGTAGGTTGCATAACAGAAACCTCCAAAAAGAAAGAATTTTAAAAATATACAGAAACTGAAATGAGAAAGGATCAGTCTGATACATTAAAAAAGATCAACTATACAGAAAAGGAGGCTGCAATAAAGGAAAGGAGAAAAAAAGATATGACACATAAAAACCAAAGGAAAAATAGCTGAAAGGAGTACTGCCTTTCCAATAATCACAATGAACACTAAAGGATTAAGCACCCCAATCAAAAGACACAGGTTGGCAGAATGGATATAAAAGCATGATCCAACTACATATTGTTTACAAGAGACTCACCCTAGACCTGAAGACACAAATAGGCTGAAAGCAAAAGTATGGAAAAAGATATTCAATGAAAATAGTAACCAAAAAAGAGCTGGTGTAGCTATACTAATATTGGACAAAATAGACTGTAAGTCAAAAGCTGTTGTAATAGACAAAGAAAGACATATATTAATAAAAGGGAAATTCACCAAGAAGAAATAAGCATAATAAATTTATGCACCTAACCATGGTGCCTGAAAATGCATGAGGCAAACACTGGCAAAACTGAAGGGAGAAATAGACACCTCTATAATAGTTGGAGACTTCAATACACCACTCTCATCAATAGACATCTAGACCTAAGGTCAATAAGGAAACAAAAAAAGTACTTGAATAATATGATAAATGAACTAGACCTAATAGATATATACAGAATATTGCACTCCCAAACAGCAGGATATACATTCTTCTCAAGTGCACAAGGACCATTCTCCAGGATAGATCACATGTTAGGTCACAAAAATAAGCCTCAATAAATTTAAAAAGATTGAAATTACACAAAGCATCTTGTCTGACTACAATGGAATGAGGTTGGAAATCAATAACAGGTGATAACTGGAGACTCCACAAGTATATGGAAGCTAAATAACATTCTTATAAAAGCAATTGGTCAAAGAAAAAATCATAAGGGAAATACATGGAAAATTATAAAACTTTGCTAAAAGATGTCAAACATGATCTAAATAAATAGGACATTCCATGTTCATGGATTGGGAGACTAAATATTGTTAAAGATGTCAATCTGACCCAAAAAACAATTTACAGATTCAATGTAATCCCAAACAAAATACATTTTCTTTCCCGAAATGTAAAGGTCAATTAACAAATTTATTTGGAAGGTTAAGAGCCCCAAATAGCCCAAATCTTGAAAAAGAAAAAGTCAGAGGAGTCACACCTTCTGACTTTAAAACATATTACAATGTTATAGTGGTCAAAACAGAATGGTACTGGCACAAGGATAGATACATAGACCAATGGAATAAAATTGAGAGGTCAGAAATAGTCCCTCTCAATGGCCGACAGATTTTTGACAAGGCTGTCAAGTCTGCTAAACTAGGAAAGAATAGTCTCTTCAACAAATAGTGCTGGAAGGGCTGGACGTCCAAATGCAAAAAATTGAAAGAGGACCCTTATCTCATACCTTCTACAAAAATTAACTGAAAGTGGATCAAAGCCCTGAAAAAAACTAGGACTATAAAACTCCTAGAAGAAAATGTAGGGAAGCATCTTCAGGATCTTGTGTTAGGCAATGGGTTCTTAGACTTTACACCCAAAACACATGCAAAAACAGGAAAAAAAGTTAAATGGCACCTCATCAAAATAAATTTTTGTGCATGAAAGGACTTTATCATGAAAGTCAAAAGATAACCTACACAATAGGAGAAAATATTTGGAAACCACATATCTGATAAGTGTTCAATATCTAGAATATATAAATAAATCCTACAATGCAACAATAAAGAGACAAAAAAAACCTATTTTAAAAATGGGCAGGGTGGTGCAATGGTGGCTAAGTGGCAGAATTCTTGCCTGCCATGACGGAGACCCGGGTTCGATTCCCAGAGCCTGCCCATGCCAAAGAAAGAAAGAAAGAAAAATTTGGCAAAAGACTTGAATAGACATTTCTCCAAAGAATATGCAAATGGCCAAAAGGCACATGAGAAGCTGCTCAACATCATTAACTATTAGGGAAATGCAAATCAGAACCACAGTGAGATACCATTTCACACCTACTAGAATGGGTATTAGTTAAAAAAAAAAAAAGAGAGAGAAAAAAAAACAGAAAATCCCTAGGATTAGAGAGGATATGGAGAAATAGGAACACTCATTCATTGCTGATGGGGAGGTAAAATTGTGCAGCCACTGTGAATTTTCTAGTGGGAGGCTGGCTTCAGGAATTTCTGTGGGGTGTGAGTTAGGGGGTTTTAAAAATTGTCCTTAATGGCAGCCCATTTTTCTGGGTTCCTCTGTAAAACTACTTTTTTCAACGCTAACTTTATTGCTTTTCCCATCGTCCAATTGTAAAATATACCTGCCTTGTGCAGCCACTGTGGAAGGCAGTTTGATGGTTCCTCAGAAAATTAAAGGCAGAATTACCACATGACCCAGCAATTCTCCTTTAGCTATGTACCCAAAATAATGGAAACCAGGGACTCGAACAGATATTTGCACACCGATGTTCACAGTGGTATTATTCACAATTGCCCAAAGATGGAAGCAACCCAAGTGTCCATCAACTGATGAATGGATAAACAGAATCTGGCATATACACACAATGGAATATTATTCAGTTGTTAATAAAAGGAATGAAGTCCTGATACATACGACAACATGGATGAACCTTGAAGATAACATGTTGAAATAAGCCAGACACAAAAGGACAAAATTTGTATGATCTCACTGATATGAAACAATTAGAACAAGAAAAACTCATAGAGTCAGAATCTAGAATGCAGATTACCAGAAGCTGGGCTAGGCAGGCAATGGGGAATTAATGCTCAAATTGTACAAAATTTATATTTGGATGACAGTGAAGTTTTAGTGATGGATGATGATGTTTGTGCAACATTGCAAAAGTAATTAACAATTCTGAATTATATACGTGAATGTGGTTAAAAGGGAAATTTTTTTTTTTTTACGTGGGCAGGCCCCAGGAAGCAAACCCAGGTCCTTTGGCATTGCAGGCAAGCATTCCTGCCTGCTGAGCCACTGTGGCCCGCCCAAAAGGGAAATTTTTTAAGTTGTATAAATGTTACTAGAATAAAAATTTAAAAAAAAGTGAACCCTATTGCACAAAACAAACAATGAAATCCAGAAGAGTGGAATAATAACTCCAACGTGCTGAGAGAATATAACCATGAACCAGAATTTGTATATCCAGTAAAATTTTTTCAAGAACAAGAATGAAATACTTTTAGATAAAAACTGAGTACTCTGTCAACACACATCACTAAAGAAAACTTCCTTCAGAAAGAAGGTAAAAGGTTTCAAAAGGAAGACATGGGGTGTAGAAAAATGTGTAGAAAACAATACAAAGCCTGGGTGATTTTCAACATTGTATAAATCAGTAACAATATATTTATTTTATAGAGCTGAAAAACAAAACCCACAAAAAAGAACCGAAACAATGAACAAAATAGAAAGTCCACAGGAAGTAATCATAGTTAAAGTATTTGAGGGCCTTTCTGTTAAATCTATGTGTAAACATTTTAAACTACTAAAAGAAGAGAATTCAGCTTAGATGTTTCAAGTAAGTAGTTATTGGTAGATTTTCCATTCAATCAGGACTTCAAAGTCTGGAGAGCCCCTGGCTATCAAGAGAAGATTAATGTTTCCTGAGGTAAATAAGACTTTTTTCCCCCTATCAAAGGCCTTAAATTGCCTCCTTTTAATTTTGGTATTCTGGATTTTCTCAAATTTCTCCAGAACTTAAAATGTGCTCCCATGAATAGCTTCCTTCTTCACTTTACCAAGGGTCATTTCTAGCTGTGTATGCCTGTGTCCTCCTTGAAAATGAGCTAGGGCCACCACACCATCTAACCATCTTTCCTACTTTCCATCTTCTCCTGAATGTCAAACAGCTCTTGGAGAACAGGGAAAAAGTAGCGACAGAATGTACCCAGGCCGTAGCTTATTAAAATCAGTGAAAACATGCATTATGCTCTGTCCGTACTTGCCTCCCCTATAATTCTACAGCATATTGTTCCTCTAGTCTAGTAGTTAAAGCAATCTGAGAAGTCTGTGTAGTGTATGATTATTTTTCTGGCTTAGGTCATTTAATGTCAGATCATGATTAACCTTAGTTGTGTTAATAATGAGACCTTGATAACAGACACAGGTGAAAATGCTTTATTTAGAGAGTTTAAAAGATTACAACTAAATCCACTTTATATGTCTGACGCTGAAAAAAATCATGGGCAACAGTGATACAATTAATTCAGCTTTGATGTCACGTACAAGGCACAAAAACAAGTGGGCAGGTGAAACAGACATCTGACCCTCTCTTGGTCCCATTGTTTCTTCTATTCCCAGAGGGAATGATCACCTTAGTTGAAAAAAAGAATGTCTTTTCCTTAAAACCAATGTAAGAGAAAAACTATTTGTGTCTCCTAAATTTTTCCTGAAGAAACGAGTCACACTCAATTACCTCAGGCCTAAAGCCACCAAGAAACTTAAAAAAGATTTTAGCTAAATTGCTGCATTTTCTCCTCACCTTACTCGTCTATCTATCTTGCTCCTCTTCATTCTACCTAAAATCCCTAAATGGGGAGAAGATGCCAGATATTTCACTTCTAAGCAGCCTCCTCCTCCTTCCCCTTGCCCCTAATTCTGAGCCTAGAAGAATCTGCAATCTGGCTCAGAAACTTCTCTTCGAGAAGGATTCCAAAATCTGACGCACATTATTTTCCATGACCTTTCCCTTCACTGCATGGCTAATGACAATGAAACTGTCCGAGAACTGGTGCTTGGTTGGATGAAGCAGCATCAGCATCTGTCTTCATAACCTCATCCCACGGATGAGGTACAAGTGAGCATCCAGTCCAGCACTGTTCCCATCTGAACATGAAGTGAATTAGCATGACACCAGTCCCACGGGGATTATAGGGATTGGAAAGAACTCTAGACAGACAGAAAGTCTGGCTCTATAATTTAAAAAATCTCTTAAATATAAGCAAGTCACAGCCTTTTTCAAACAGTTTTACATTGTGATGACACCATTAACAATTGCCCTGCCTATATCAAGGTGGCTGCTGTGAGGATCCAATGAGATAATGCATGTGAAAGTGGTGTGTAAGGAGTAACACATCATAAAATCAATACATATGTTATTACCAATCTTCTTATTACCCTCAGGCAGTGCTAAAGCTCCAGCTGCTGTGTAAAGCAGCTCAACATTATTCTTGCTCCAATTCTGATGTTAAAAGCCCCTTACTCTGTGCTTCTGTGATCAGAAGTCAGCTTCCAGGTGACTACGAGGTAGGATCCCAGCACATAAAAACTAGGCACTTTTTTCTTCTAGGATTTTAAGTACCTGAGCCACTGTCTCAGTGAGTTTGGCTTTCTATACCTTGTAAACCAATTTCAAACTCCTGCAAGATCATAGCAGCATTTAAATCCAACCTTGGTCAGATATATATATATATACTGTAGATTCTATTATTCTTGCCAACCCCACTTTGGATCTTAAGATGCTACTGGGTGTTGACCAGCCAGATAATACCTTGAATGCTTTTTCATGATCTAAGTTTTGCTCAAAATAGCATCAAGGGAATGAGACAATTACCTATAAGTCTTGTTGTTTGATCTGAGGTTGAAACAAATCACTATTCTGGGAATGGAAACATCTAGATCAGGCTCCTGAGGCGTTCCGCTAGCTCTCCTTTCTCTCTGCCTTACATAGTTCTCCCACCAGACATGAGAATGAAAGCCAGACTGTGGCTCCAAGGGAGTGAGAAGGACCTCAATGGGATGTTTAAAGAAAAACTTCCAAAGCCCAAGGAACCATCAGGACCAGCTGTTTGGGATACACCAGAAGTATAACTTAGTGCAGCATTTCTCAAATGCATCTCATCATAGGAATCTCCTGAAATGCATGCTAAAAGCGCAAATCCTGATCCCAGACCCAACCAACCAATCTCCAAGGCAGGGCCCAACAACGCATCTTTAACAATAGCAATCAATAAATTCTTATGGTTAGGTAATTTGGGGGAAACAGTGATCCAGAAGAAAATACCTAATCAGGTTCCTGACTTCACAAATAGCAGTGATAGTTTCTCCATCTAACTTTAAAAAATAGAAATTACTGTAATAGTTACTCCAGCCTCCCTTAAAAGCTGCCTAAGGTCTCTTCAGATTACTTGTAGGAAGTTTTGCAGGCTATTTAGAAAATATTTACAGATGTGGCTAGCTGTGTTCAGCATGGAGCGCCTCGGGCTGGGGTGGCAGCCCCTTCCTACCTATAGAGTGCACGGTCCTGTGCCAGGGCAAAGTGGAGATCAGAAGGGGAATCAGAGAGGTCTGTCATCTCCGTGAGACCTGTTCTCGCAGGTGAAAGTGGGTAGCAGCACTCAAAGCTGCAACTCTGAGCTCCTGGAGAAGCAGATACAGAGCTCCCCGCTAAGTGAGCTTGTGGAGAACTGCTGACATGCTCCACCAGGTCCAGGGAAAATGTTCCCAACTTCCTAGGGAGTCTGAGCAGGACACAGAGAAGTGGTTCATCTACCAGGGGACTCCTCCCAACACTCATATGCATCTTCCCTCCTCCAGCACGTACCTGACTCAGCTGTGACTCACAGGCAAAATTATCCCTCTGGGTTTTCTACCTTTCCTTCCTTCTAATTCACCTCGTTTTGAGTTCAGATTTTCAAATACTGGCTTTTAGATCACTGAGCATATCTCTAAATGGGATAGGCAGACACACGTTAACACTTAAATATCAAAATATGCTCATGAAATAAAAAAATCATTTAATTCTCTAGGTTAATGGTAGTTTATCCACACCACTATTTCACAAATGTACAAAATCTCCTAGTTATTTCTTGGGTATGTCTCATTTCCCCTATTAAATTGCAGGGTCCCCAAGGACAGAGACCATCTCTTATTATATAAGACTGAATTTGGACCCCAAGAAAACCTAGGAAGGAAGCTAACATGTATAAGCACTTCCTATGCAGGATACATCATCTACAAGAGAAGAAACAAAGGGACATAAAAAGTCAGGGGTGCTGATGAGCACCAGCTCTGCCTTTACTTTTCTATTCAGCCTTATCTGCTGTGCACATGCCCGGAAGCGACTATTTTCTCTCTGATAGCCCGGGAGTCTGAGTAACTTAAGCAGCCCTACAGAGGGCAAACTGGTCCTGTCCCCTCTCCCCTCTGGTTATTTCAGGAGCCTGTTATCTTCTTTGTATATTTTATCATCTGTAATTTTATTGTCTTTGGAATTGCAGGTTTCCAATTACAATAATTCTTTCCCACTGCTTCCTTCAACCTTCACCAAAATCATACATGCCCCCCTGCTAATAAGAGCAATATTTTTGGTGTCTGCAGCTGGTACTATGGGGCTCTTTGGTGGTGAGAAACCTGACACAGTGCTCCGTTTAAAGAGATAATAGCTACTGCAGTTACCCAACATTTTCCAAAATTGCCTGAGCAAGTTGAAATCTGAAGCTGGTGACTAAGAAATGATGTTTTTTTTTTTAATCACTTTTTTCCATCTGAATTGGGCCCAAACAAATAGACTATACCTAGGCTTTCAGAGGCCAAGGAGACCAACATGTCTAAAACTCAGCACCAGGGTAATGGCTTGTGTCTTCCAGCCCTTGGGCATGTCAGCTTAACTGTCCTCCTGGTTCCCTGGGGACAAAGCCACTGTAAAATCCTTTGACAGGCCAATTCTTCTTCCAGCAATGATACTAATTCATCCCCTCTGATCTTCACACAGCCTCTTCTTTATTTCACTGCACATATAGGTCTTTAATTTTAGAGATGCCATGAAGTATAATGGAACTAGTGGCATGTATTTGGAGAATAGCATCTAGTGCCAATCAGCTGGCTCTGGAGAAGACCAAAGAAATTCTGAAGAAGAAAGCTTCTCCAGAGGCTGTCCATGGATTCATAGACAGGGAAGGGACAACAACTGGAAGTAGAGGAGACAGCAAGGTCTGGCATCATTGCTTGCCAATGATTTAGCCCAACCATGTGTCTCACCATGATAGTGAAAGGTGGAAAGCTGTGATAAAAGTCTATCCAAGAAAGCAGAGGCTGAGAGACACCCAAGGTTGAGTGGAGTCAGGGATTCAGGACTGAACATTGAGGCAAGAAGGGAAAGTCAGTTTTCTCCCAGAAGAGAAATGAACATAAAGAGTGCACCAACTCTTCATGCCTTGAGCAGGAATCAACAATTCAGGCTGGGCTCAGCTAGGCAGCTCTTCTGTTGGGCTCAGCTAGGCTCAATGCAACCAACTGAGAGTTGATGGGCTATCACGGTGTCAGGGTAATTGGGCCCTTTTCTCTCACTGTGTAGCAGGCTAGCCCAGGCTCATTCATGTGGTGGCAGTTCCAAGGTTTCTAAGAGTGGCAAGAAAGGACAAGGCCCTTGTGCTTACTCTACTAGTGTCATGTTTGCTATTTTGTCATTGACCAAATCAAGTCATGTGACCAACCCCAGATTCAAGGGGTGAAGAAATAGACTCCACCCCTCAATAGAAGGGAAGAATTTGTGGCCAGTTTTGCAATCTAAACAAATTACAAAGTCCAGAGAGATCTAACTTTGGGATTTAAGCAAGGGTGGGACAGGGGAGTGTGCCTTCCTGAGAAAGCAGTATCTTTCTTCTCCCAAAATCATCTAGCGCAGTAGCCTGGTCAGGCCAAGAGATGCATACTCCACATCCCTGGTGTCCTGGAGTGGCAGAATTGGAATGGTAGAAACAATCCAGGGAAAATGAAGTATTACAGCAGAGATTGAGAGGGGTTTGTGGGGAAAATGGCCCATATTCAAAATATAATGAGAACATATATTATTTTCTTCTTAAATTCCTTCTCCTTCTCTATTTTGCATTATTGCTTTCATCCCTTTTTCTCTCTTTTCTTCTGTGCGCATTTTAAGCATTTGTCAAAAGGCACCTGATGACATCCTAATCTGAGTGTAGAGGGAGGACGGCACCAACCTGTGCAAGTTCCAGGAGAGAGGAAGAATGAGCCCTTAATAAAAAGATGCAGATGTTGATGTGTACAGCAGGAGAAAAAGCAGTTTATGTTCTTTGAATGGAAAAAGAAGTACCACTTAGATAGCTTTTCAAAAAGGTGTGCTCGCCTTCGTTTTGTTCCAGACACTCAAGAACTGTCATTCAGAACAGCAAATTGAAGTCATTTCTGTGATTGTCCAGCAGGTCACTGTCACTGAACTCAACAAAGACCTTCTGATTTCAGTGTAACAACAGTCATTGACTAGTGACTGGAAAGTGAGGGGGATAAAAGGTATGTTTTGCCTTGAAGTTATCTTCCATTATCAGCAGAAGTCCTTCTAATAGTAGTAATAAGTTCTTCTGTCTCTAAGCACAGCACAGGAGGTATGGAAAAGCATACTGTATACATTAGGCAATTTCTGGAGATTAGCAGTCCAGAGCTAACTCCCTTATGGAATAGGAAAATAAGTCTTGGTGGAGCTAAGGAGAGAGACTGGGCAGGATAAACTCTGGGGGTAATCAACTCTGTATATAGGAATGTTCTCACACTTAGGTGTTTTCTTGATAACTTTCTCAAACTAGTTTAATGGGCACTGAGGTTTGGAATCAGCCTCAGCCTCCTTTAAAGACTGCCTCCCATCCCTTGCCAAAGCAGATGATCAGCAAATCTTCCACGGTGGTGGCCAGAGAAGGTTCCGGGCCCGCTGGCTTTTGGATCTGTGTCTCGTTCCTGAAGTCTCCTTATGATTTCTAGATATCCAGAGAGATGTCTTGAAAACAAGCATCAGACCACAAGGGACATCCTGGTTGGAAAGTCACTCTGGGGAAGAGCAGAAAGAGCTAACATTAAACCACAGGCTGGTTTAAAAAAATTAAATAAATAACAACCTACGCAATAGAGGCTTCAATGAGTAGGGTCCATAACCTGTTCAGAACTAGAATACCCTGACTCTTAGGAAATTAGGTTTGTGAATACTGTTAATTAACCTCAACTGGTGCTGATGCCAACAAAAATCTAATAGGACTTAGTTTCGTGGCCAAGAATAACTTGTCATCACCTTAGGGATAACTACACATTTACAGCATCACAAACAGCAAGTGTGGCTGGAGCATCACAAACCTATTCCCACCCAATTCACCTGAAAGATTTTCCTACTCATAGTACTTCAGTCATTGCATTTTTCTATGTAAAGAACAAAAAAAAGACAATTGCTTTGGTAGGTTTACTAATAATGTAAACACATTTTTTTCCTGTTCACGTTCCTTCTCCCCTGAGGAAAATGGCCAACTTGGGATCATGAAAACAAAACAGGGGGAGAGGCAGGGTAATTGAGAGGGCAGAAGTACCTTTGATTGAAAAGTGGCCTCCAAAGTAGACAAATAACTGGGCAGGCACTGAAGGATTTCCTTCACACATACAGGGCACACTACTGTTTACACTCAATAAAAGTGTCAAAGAAGGAAAGAAGTAGTGAGTTGTCCTTTGTAAACAGTAGTGGCTCCTAATCTGCTCTGCACTGAGGATTCTCGGGAATTTGATGAAAATTACAAACCTCACCCTGCAGGGTGGGGGTGGGGGTTGGGAATGCGCATATACACGCTGAGAACATTTTGCACAGAGACCTCAGAAGCCCCCCTAAGGGCATCTGATGGCGATAGTGCCTAGAATTGCTGATGCCAGGAATATATGCTTCTTAAAGCTGGTCTTTAAAACTCTCTGTAAAACCATCTGCACACTTTCTGTTTATTTTCTGCCCTTTTTCCAACTCTCTAGGGCCCTATGCTTACTTACATCACCTAGCTCTGGATATAGCAAAGTTGAAAACAAAGGAGCCTATCTCCGTGGACAAATTTCCCAAAGCAGGGCAGCTCTGCTCCCTCTACCTGGCCTCTCCATCCCCACCCAGCCTCTCTGCCGCACTCCTGCTCAGCTTCCTTTCTCACCGCCTCCCCAGCCCCAGGCCTGCCTGGGTCCTGGTCCCTAGTCCCTGGACAGCGACCCTGCCTGGTGGTTCCCCGCTCAGCCCACTTGGAGGAGGAGCGCCAGACACGGTCTCACAGTTTTCTTGGCGGGCTCCTTTTTCCTCCTCTTCTCGGAGTTGCTGTGGTAGGGTAGTTCGCGGCTGCGGTAGGACGGGCCCCGGCTCAGCTCGAGCTCGCTGTAGGGCGGCAGCGCCTCGTCGGGCGTGTCCTCGTCTTCGCCCTGCGGGGCGCCCGCCGCCTTGTAGGTGGACTGCGGCGACCAGGCGTAGTAGGAGGCGCTGCGCCGGCTGAGCTGCGCGCTCTGCTTGGACGGCGTCTCCAGGCTGCCGCCCTCGGCTCGCGGCTTGCGCTCCAGCACGCTGCTCAGGTACGAGTGGTCGTACTTGGGTGCCGTGCCCGGGGTCCGGCTCACCAGCCGCGGGAGGTGCGCGTCCTCGGCGGGTCGTCGGCGCGGGGGGCTGTAGGACCAGCCCCGGTCGGCGTCGGTCAGAGGCTCTCGGCTGCGGCTCCTCTTGCCGTAGTACTCCTCCAAGGAGCCGTCCTGGTAGAAGCCTCCGTGACCCCGGGACTCGGAGTGTTCAAAGCGGTTCACGCCCCGACCCTCGTGGCTGTTGCCATCGGCCCTACGGGGCCGCTGGCTGTAGGAGTCGGCGAAGGCGGCCAGCTCGTCCATGGAGACCGCCGGCACCCCCGCAGCGAAGTTTTTCCGGGACAGCATCTCTGATTTGGAGCGCTGCTGGCTGCGGGCAGAGGATTCACTGCTCAGTAGGCCAGTTAATACATATGTATCAAACACCTGTCCTGTGCAAAGCAGAGAGCTTGAGGCTGGGATATAAGAGGACCTACCATAGTCTTCGGTCTTGGCCAGAAGGCCTGGGTCCCAGTCACAATTCTGCTCCTTGCTGGATGATTAATCTTGAGCAAGTCATTACCTTTCTGGCCTCAGAACCTCAAATGTTAATTGAGGGTAACTGCATTTGTCTAGTGCATGAATTTGTGCTAAGGATTAAAATCAGTCGTGGATAAAAATACTTTGTGATCTGTAGAGTGCTGAAACACAGGGAGGGGTCTTTCAATCGTTATGTGACCTCCAGTTGTCAGCTACATATCTCATTTCATTTACCCGCAAGGCCAGACAGGTGGTGGTGTTTGCAATACATATATTTGTGGCCCAAGGAGCCTCTGTAATATTCAGTGACACACAGAGAGGCCTTTACCTCTGAGGACCAAGTTATCTCTTGAAGCAGCAGCCCACAGGGAGCCCTGCAACTGGTAAATTAGAGAGAAAGACAACTTCTACTGGCCTTGCAAGGTAAAGGACATGTGAGTGGTTGAAGGTGCTATTCGGTGGGGAAGCAGCCACACCAAGCTCACTGCAAATCTTGGCCACCTACACTCCTTTGCTAAGTTCCTTAACATCTGTAAGTTTCCATTTCCCTAGCTTAAAATGGGGACATTAATAGTATCTACCTTTAAGAGTTGTCAGAGAATTAAATGCAACAGCATAATTTAGCAGAATAAATGATCAATAAACAAAATGATGATGGATGGGTTTTTTTTTCAGAGGCTGCAGGATAAAATATATGGGAAGGACAGGAAATTGTAAACAAGATTCATTAAGAGGTCTAGAGCACTCATTTCAAAGGGCT